>VMDR010001335.1:56439-132949 GCA_007922815.1 Macrotus californicus | reverse complement strand
CCCCCCCCAAACCAAGCAAGAGCTTTAACGGGGCCTGAGCTACAGGGTGTGCTTTTACTTTTAGGTTATGTGACCAGGGTGGGTTTCAGTGAAATTTAAATTAAACAAAGGTAAATAAAAAAAAATAAATTAAGCGAAGGTAATTTTTTAAACTAGTGATGTTGCTTTAATATTGAATTAGTAACTCACCATGAGAGTTAGATTCTTGTGTTCTCTCATGGAGGAAAATAGCCAACAATTGACAAAAACAACAAACACTGATGAGTCTCATTCTTGTTACACTCAGAAGTTTTTCTGAGTACGTGTACACTTGGTGCATATAATGGCTGGATTTCCTTTTCCGTTTTCTGAGATGTGCTGATTTCTGCCAAGCCCTTAAATGGTTTTGTTATCTTGTGCTTTTCGTAAGGCCAGTCTTATTTTATAATTAAAAAATAATCCGGTTTATGTACACAGATGTTTGATATCCTCAATAATTTGATAAGAACAATTGAATTTGCTTTGTTAGGGAAAGACAAACAAAACCTGTAAGCCATTTTTTTTCCTTGTCTGTCACATTGTGTTGATGGTATTATCTTTTGTGGTTACTTATAAGATACAGAGCTAAGACTTACCCACTGTATTCTTTTGTGCTTTTGTTTTTTTAAACTTTCCTGATCCTTTTGGCTATTATAGTGTGTGTGTGTGTGTGTGTATATGTATATATATATGTGTGTGTGTATATATATATATATGTAAGGTGATGAGTTCAAGGCTAATGAATATCTTTATAATTTTCCACCTAATATTCTACAGTTCAATCTGAGGCCTTAGGCAGAATGGAAATGTTTATACTGAATTGTTTTTATCAAGTGGTATCAACCTGAACTTTTACAGAAATGTGAAGAAAGGCTCTATTTAACTGGGGGGATTTTAGTCATTAGAATTGAAGCTGACATTAACCTGCTAACCTGTTTGTTTTACCAAGAAAGAAAGATGTTTCCAAAAATATTTTTTAGTGTAGACTGTTTAAAAATAAAAATGAATTCTATAGTTTATTACATGAAATAAGTTTTTAATAAATCACTGACTGTACATTATATTTTACCTAATCATTGCTGTAGATAAAATCTGAAATACAGGTAACACACAATTACTTGCCTAGTTTTGATTCAGTCATCAGTGCCACCTTGCCTAGATATCAGCAAGAAAAGTCAGACCTGTAAGGAGAATCATGAGTCATAGGGGGAGGGAGTGGTTAGATTATTTTATTAAAAAAAAAAAAGAGGGAGGAGATGACATCCCAGCAACCATTTTGTAAAGGGTCTATTGACTATATAAAATTGGATGCTTAGAAGTTAATGTTTTCTAAAAAAAGCACTTTATCTTTTACTTGAAAATAAAATAGATTAGTATCCCTTCCTTCTGCAGCAGATTTCATTTCTCAGTTGTGTTATTTGATTTTTGTGGGTAGTTTTCATTTCATTTGGAGTTAGATTCCTGCACTGGTCCTTACTAACCATGTGAGCTCACACAGTTAGCCTCTCTGAACCTCTGTCTCACCGTAAGTGAAATGGGTGCAGCCTTACAGGATTGAGACTGAGATGACAGTATAAGAAACGTTAACTCAGGACCTAAAACAGCGCTTGATAACCACTGCAATGCCCTGCACAGAGCTGTGCTGTGCCGAGTGGTGCTGGATTTTAATGAACATGTATTCATTATCTAGTTTAGACCTTTTATTTTAGTATAGTTTTTCCGAGAGGGAGTCAACAATGAGTTTTGTCCATTCTCCAGCAGAAATTAAAAAGTATGTAGTTGATCTTAGATGATCATCTTTTTATTTTCATAGTTTTTCGATTTTGGTTTCTATGAGTTACCTTTGGTTTTGCATGTGTATTTGAGAATATTTTTATAAAAACATATTTAAAGTGTATTAACTATTTTCTGCACCTGAAATTTCAGACCACAATGTACAGAAAACGTTGTGTCACTGTGACTTCCACATCGATTGGATTATCTGACCACGGTGTTTGGTGTGATCAGCAGATCTGCGAGCGCGGCAGCAGTAATTCATTACGTGGTGCTCTGTTCTTAGGTGGCTGTAGTGGAATGATTGATCGTGGCTCCCACATTTGCATCTCAGCAGACAGACCTCTTTTCCGAGCTCCACACTTGTGTGAAACTGCCTGATCATTTCTTGGATGTCTAATAGACATCTCAGCTTCTGCACGATTCCTTGGGCTTCCCCCCAAAACCGGTTGCACTCTCAGCCTTGCCCACTCGAGTTCTTTCACACTTCTGTTCTTTCAGCTGTTTGGGCCAAAAGCCTTGGACTTATCCTCAGCTGCCCTCTTTCTCACATCTTACATCTAATCCATCCAGAAAGCATGTTGGACACACCTTACAGACTTCCCCGGAATGAAACCACTTCTCACCTCCTCTGCTACCAGCCAGCTCTGAGTGACCCATGTCTCTCCTCTGGGTGGTTCAGAGCTATTCCTGCCGTGCCTCCCTCCCCTCTTCTTGCCTTCACACACTGTGGGGCATTCTTAGCCTGAGAGCCTTGACTCCAGCTATTCCCTCTGCCTGTGAACATCTCAAACTAGACGCTTGGCTGACTCCCTCACCTCCTTCAGGTTTTTAATCAAGATTTCACTTTTCAATGAGGTCTACCTAGACTACATTTTTTAAATACTATAGTCATCTCCCCCACTTTCACATTGTCTAAAAGTTGTCTCAAAATTGAGAGTGGAGCCTCAATTTTACTGTGCATAACAATCGCTTGGGGTTCTTGGTAAAATGCATATTTGAATTCAGTAGGTCTGGGGTGAGTGAAGCTGGTATTTCTAGCAAACCCATGTGTGATACTGGTGGCCCACGGACCACAGTGAGGAGCAGAAGTCCAACACGCTGTAATTGACATTCTTATACGTCCTATAGTTTGTCTCCGTCTCTGTAGAACATAAGCTGCACCAGGGCAGGGCCTTCCTCCTGTCCACTCATGCATCCCAAGCACCTAGACACCTGGCATGTGACAGATTTCAACTCTTTGTTGTGTGAATGACTCAGTAAGCATTGTCAAATATCTATGTAATATGAAGTCCCGGCTTGTCTTGTGCCATTGAAACTATTCGGTGGTTTTCCATCGCTTTCAGGATGGAACTCTTAAAAATTGTATTTGGTGTGGCCGAGGCAGAAGGCACCGCTCTGCTGTCCCTTCGAGAGACGACTTGCCTCCCGCTGCAAGCTGTGTGCTTAGCTGGTGGCCTTCCCGCTATTGTTAGCCCCTTCAGGTTGAGCTCAAAGCTCATTTTCTCAGCCAAAGTCAAGCTCTTTGGTCAAGTTCAGGACAAAGTGGTAGTATAGGTGCCTGGCTATTTTCACCCAGTACAACTTTTCTAGCAGGCAGTCCTTGCTTCAGAGCCCCCCTGGGGGCTGGCTGAACTTTGTGGGGTCTGTCACTGACTGATGGCTCCCCTTGCCCAGCCTGCTTCCCTGAACCCTTCTCTTTTATAGGGTGTTCCTCCTCTATAAACCTTTTGTCCTCTCTTTTTAGCTTTTAAAATTGATGTTAAATTATAGTGGACATACAGTGTGTCAGTCTCAGATGTACAGCATAGTGATTAGACATCTGTATACCTTACGAAGTGACCACAATGAGTCTAGCGACCTTGCGTCATCACAGTTACTATGATATTGCTGACCATATTCCCTTCGCCGTACATCGTATCCCCTGACTTACTACAAAGCTGAGTGTTCCTTCGCACTCCCTCCTCCAAAAAACATGGTCATAGGCAATAAAAGGGTCCTTTTACACCATAGAGGCAGAAAGTACTTAGAAAGCTGTCGGGAAAAGAAAAACAGACAAAACAAAACAAAGCAAAAACAAACTGCGGCTTGGAGAAGTGAACCCACAACTGTGCCATCCGAAAAGCTCCTGGGATATATAGGGCTAGTGAAAACTTTGAAGCTGCCTCAGTAAGAAAACAGATTCTGAGAATGACCGTCCAAAGTCACACAGCTAATTCAGGACAGATGGAGGCAGATCTCGGAGTCAGGAGCCGCCAAGAAAACATTTGCACACCTTTTGGGTCAGTTTTCTTTGTTTCCTGGTGAAATGCATCGATTCCTCTTTGTTCCTTCAGTTCCCATGCCTGCTCTCTCACCAGCCCCATTTTATTCCCTGTTTGTTATTGCCAGGGACTCACACTCTCCAGGGTGGGGGTGTGTGGGGTCTGGGGTGGGAGATAGGAGCCTTTTGCACAGCTGCCCCTGCTAACTTCTCTTCAAGGCCGATAAAAACACTCTTCAGTTTTATCTACTAATTATAAGTAAATGGACCTTCTAACATTGGTAAATTCAGCAATTTTTGTTTGCATTTGATTCTCGTCTATTTTCCATTTATTCCCATCTATTTGCAATAAGCGTATTTTTGAGCCAAGTTGGTTTATGCTGTTCCCCAGGAAAAAAAAAAAGAAAAAACCTCACAACCAACCACACTGCTTGTAAGCCATCCCCACGGAGCCCAGGCTTCCTAGGCATGAAATTGGCTGACGCACACAAAGGCAGCAGGTGCGGGGCCACATGCCACTTGACGCCTTTTTTTAGTGTGTGTTTATAATCAGTAAATGGCTGTGGGTGTTTAAATGGTTCCCTAATACTGATGGAGAGTGGATGCCATTATAACTTGAACTTGCATTGCCACGCAGATGGTAGAAATAAACATCCAATTCTGCACACAGTTTTGTCTGCCTCTCACTTGTGAAAGATCGGCTGAGTGTCAGGCCTGCATGGTGCCAGCGGTGGGGACTGGGCATGGTCAAGGGAGAGCAGGGCCGCTCAGATTCCAGATTGGCTTTTGTGTTGAGAGCTCCCAGGGCAGCGGGTTTCCAGGAAGTGGGAGGAGGTTCTGTGGCAGTGGACCCTGCCCTGGGGTTACCAGCCAGCAACCCCAAGTGCCCCTTCAACCCCCAAGATGTACCTCTCACCCTTGACCTTCTCTGTTACAGAACTATTCCGAACCTAACTGTACCTCCAGGAACCCCCCTGCACCTTGCTCTCCACCTTGCCCTTTCTTAGACACCTTGAAAACTGGGGTTGGTTAAGCACAGTGGTGTCGGCACCCGATTCCCGGCACCCACTTAGCTTCCCCTGCCTGTCCCTTGGATTGCCTCCCTTCTGGGGATCATCGATCTACTTACATTTAGCTCCTTCTCAGCCCATTGGAGAACCTTAGTGAATGTTTGTTGAACAAATGAACAACTAACTTGTTCACGCTAAAGAAATAACCAATAGGATTTAATGTTAACCTATTCCAGAAATATTTAACAAGTTCAGAATAAAGACAGAAATGAATCTGGGTGGGTTTGGGGAAGGGAAGTCCTCTGAGCACCTTAAGATTCCCCACGAGTGGGGGTGGGGTTGGGGGTGAAGACGACTATTTGGGAAGAGGCCAAGCTTGGGAGGGCAGTGAGCCATTCGTCTGGGGCAGTGGCACTGGCCCCAAGTTTGAATACGTGAGGGGTGATTCCAGTCTTCAGGGTTAAAGAAACTGCTGCGTGAGCGAGAAGGGGCCTGGGGCTTAGGACAAAGGCCCTGTCTAGCAGGTGTGGTCTGCTTTGTCATGGAATCATACAAAAGCCAGGCAGAACCCTCCCCTCCCCCAGTTGGCTTATTTCCACATCCCAGCCTCCTTTCTCTGAATCAAATCATGCAGTAATCCTTCCCGTTGCTATAGAGTGCTTCCTGGATTACAAAATGCTTTCACATACATTATCTTGTTTTCATCTTCTGACAGGCTTTGGAGCCGGGCAGGACCTGATGATGCTTCGTATTTTGCAGTTAAGCCCCAGAGAAGTTGGGCTACTTAGATGGCTTATTTGGCCTCATTCCAGGGGAAGGATCCAGAAACCCTGGTGCTCAGGGCTCTGAAGAGGACCTTAGAGCTTTCTCGGAAACTTTGGAATAAGGGCTAAGATCCTACACTTTGGAGCAGGGATAGGTAAGCTTTTTTTTTTTTGGTAAAGGGCTAGGCAGGTAGTAAATAGTTTAGGCTTTGCAGGCCATGTGCCTCTGTTGCAACTACTCGAAAGCAGCCACAGACAGTATCTGAAGGAATGGGCATGGCTGTGGTCCAGTAACTATTTATGGTCACTGACATTTGAATTTCATGTAATTTTCATGAGTTGTGAACTATTTCCGTTTGATTTTTTTCCCAGTCATTTAAAAGTGTAATAACTATTCTTACTTCGTGGGCCATGCAAAAATAGGAGGCTGGCTGGCTTTTGCTCATAGGCCATTATGTGCTGACCCTCATGTAGAGCTGGTCACCACTTATTAAGTATGTAATTGGGGCAGATTACCTGGGTAAGTCTCAGTGCCCATGAGAGGGGCAGAGTCATGGTGATTTCTGCCTTCCGGGCCTGGAGGCTGAACTGCAGTGTCTAGCATAGTACCTGGTGTGCCCTTGGCCCTCAGTAGATGGGACACGTCATGGTTCGATGATTCCAAGTTCGGGGAATGGTTTTTCCTCCCAAAATACATGGAAAGGGGATTCTGGTCTTTTAAAAGCAACCTCAGCCTTTTCTGCACCTGGAGCTAATGAAAAAGCAGGGAAATCCAGACATGCCTACAGAAATACTTTTTCTTTTTTAACCAAAGATAAATCTTTATAAAATAATAACTTGTCAGTGACAGGAAGACCCAAATGAAATGAAAACAGGCTGCCTGTTTGGCTTACCGACAGGAGCTGAGGATGAGGAGTGTCTGCTTTCTGGCCTTAGCATCCACATTAGTAAAACGGGGGTGATAGTAACCGTCTCTGCTTCGAAGGGCTGGAAAGATGAGTAGGAAAATGGGCATCGAGTGCATAGCACGGTGCTTAGCAGGTTCCGAGCACGATTCCCAACGTGTGAACAACTCCGTCTGCACCTCGTCATGCCTGCGTTCTGAGATCAGCACTGGTGTTCATGGTGGTGGTGGGGGTGGGGAGAGCAGGCAGAGGGGTGTCTGTTAGCCAGACACGCACCTTTTATACCGGAGGTCTAAGAGACTGTGAACTTTGGAGACTCCCTGCTCCTGGCACCCAGAGAATTCAGCCCAGGCCAGGGTCACGGTCTCTAGGGGTCTGACATCAGCAGGGAAGGCAGGGATGGGGGCTGGCGGGAGACGTCCGCGAGCCCAGAAGGCCGCTGAGGAGTCGAGTCCCGGAAAGAGCCCCGAGTCTGTCCACTCAGCATGTGGGAACCCGGCCTAGATTTGCCCGGATCGGGCTCCCTGCTCTCTCCTCTCGGAGGCAGGAGCTTGTGACTTGGCACCTGTCTCTGAGCCCTCTGGGGACCAGCCTTCCTGGATGATTCCACACCCTTGAGCAGGGGAGGGTGCGGTCCAGGGGAGAGAGCAGGGATCTTGGGACCCAAGAGGCCCAGTGGGGTGTCCGCCTCCCTGGCCTGATGTTCCCCGCTTGTCAGCTGGAAATCTGCGCACCTGCCCACAGGACTGCTGACACTCCTGCTGCCCGGGACCAAGGGAAGGTGACATTGTGCATCGAGAGGCGGTGGGTAGTGAGAAGCGTCACTGAGGGAGCAGGTGCAGTCCTGGGGTGAAGTACAAAGGAAGAAGGTAGCCCACTGCCAGTCAGTCATCCCTTCTGTGCCCAGGGACAGCCCTATCAGTGATTTGGGGGCCTTCTGTTTGGGATGGAACAGGTAAGGCCAGGACAAGTGTGGCTGCTTCTGCCTCCCCATCCCTCTCTCCTGAGCCATCCTCCTGACCTTCTGACTCCCACTCATTCAGGCAGCAGTCACAGCCTCAAGTAGACAGGGCTGGCACAAATTGCAGGTCAACTGGCCTTGAGTTCAGTGGGACTCCCCAGGACACGGTTGAAAAGGACTGAAGCTGCTGGACTACTTGACCATCTGACCAAGATTTACTGAGCACTGGCCAGAGACTGCTAGTTTCTTCCCATCTCTAACTGGGAATGATGGCACCCTTCCATCTCTAACTGAGAATAACGGCACCCTTCCAATGGATTAAATTTCCCAGCTTGTCTTGGAGTTAGGTGTAGCTACCTAGCCAGGTCAGGCCAGCGAGATACAAGCTGAGTTATTTTATGGGATTGCTGGAAAGTTTCCTTAAAAGACAAGCGATACACATTTTTATGCTTCCTTGTTCCTAACACAGGATTCAGACACGATGGCTGGAGCTCAAGCACCTATCTTGGGCCATGAGGCGGACAGGCCCAGCGTGGTGAAAATAGTTGGGGCCTCTGATGACGGCAGCTCCACAGAGCTTTCCCTGGGCTGCACACCTGCGAATATGTTTCATGACAGGCAGATAAACTGCTACTTTTTAAACTACTGTTGTCATGAGTTTGTGTGTTACATACAGCCGCACCCAACCTGAAATGATACAAGTCCCCACTGTGTGCCAGGTGTTCTTCTGGGTGATGAGGGTGCTACACATAATGCCTGCCCTGTACACTCCCATTCTTGTGGAGACGGAGCTACAGAGGAGGAGACCCAGGTCTTCCAAGAAATAACTGCTGCTGCGAAGTAAAGAAAACGAGATCATACTGAATGAGACGTGATTCTGAGCTGTCACGTGTTTTAACCAATTGAGTTTTCATGTCAGTTGGGTGATATAAGGGCTGTTGCCATCCCCATTGTACAGATGGGGAAAACAGAGGCACAGAGAGGTAGAGTTGCTTGTGTGAGGGTGCTCGGCCAGTGGGTGGATAAAGCAGCACGTGAATCAATGGCACTCAGCCTCAGGAGCCGTCATTCGAACGGTTTGTCCCTGCCGTGCCTCAACAGGCTCGAGAGAGGAAGGATTGTTTGGAGACTGCCACCCAGCTGGCCACTGGGCCCACTGAGTCCCGTCCAGTGGTCTTTATACCAGTCTTGTTCCTAAGTGTGGCGTATTCAGCATAGCCGTCCTGGGGTGTGATACTCCTAAGGTGGGGCCTGCCTCCCAAAAGCAAGCGTCCTTTGAGTACCAGCTAGAAGCTATGTGGCCTTTCTGATCTGAGTCATGCTGCCTCTCTTCCATGGCCTTTTATTGGTAACAAGTGAGTCACAAAGGTTGGCCCAGATTCAGGGAGTAGGGACATAGATCTCTGCCTTTCCATGTAAGAATATCAAAGAATTCATGGACATGTTTAAAATCACCACACAAATCAATAAATTATCTCAGTAATGGTGCCTCTGGCTGGGGAGGCCTCTGGGAAACAAGAGGAGCACAGATGTAATGACTGGAGCTCAAGCAACTGTTTTGGACCATGAAGATCCACAGAGATACCAGGAGCCAAGAACATGCCACAAGTGATAGGGCCCATGTGTAGCCAGTCTTTCTAGACCTAACCTAACATGGGCGTGTTCTGAGATCCAGGAAGCTGAGGAGGACTTTGTGCTGCCCTGGGCATCGATATGAGTAGTCAGTGCTGGCTAGTCCCCTCCCTGTCTCGGAGGGCCCTGGGAGCTGCCAACCATTGCACCAGTTGACTTGGTAAGATACGAAATAATACGAACCGAGGGGCTGTGCCCAGTGTGAATTTGCCCAGGCACAGGGGTGTCTGTTCTGGGGCAGGGTCAGCCCTGCTGGAGGGTGGGGGATGTCTACCAGTCCCCAGGTAGGCAAGACCACTTGCAGACGAGCTGATGGGAGCATTAATGGCCTGCTTTTGAGCATTGCCATTTTGAAAGAGTGGTTTTGAGGTCAACCTACCTTTATTGGAACTAGCCCCAAATCCAGGACAACCTTCTAAGGGGAATCCATGGAGGGTCCTAAAAGCTGTGCAGTTGCCTGAGGTTTGGGGTGTGTGGACCAGTGCAACAGAAACTTGGGCCTTGCTCCAGAAGTCTTCCGAGTTCTCCATCCCTTCACCTCTACCTAGGAAACGGGGCCACCGGCTACGAGAAGTACCAAGGGATGGCTCATGGATCCATAAACATGGAAAAGGCAGCTATTTATTAAGGGCCTAGGCTTTTCGTATATTATCATATGTTATCTGGGTCAGTGGTCACAGCAATTCTGCAAAAAGAAATCATCATTCTACTACGGAGGGAATATTGAAATTGAGAAAGAAGTGGATCACATGCCTAAGGTTACAAGGCAAGTGGTAAGGACACAACTGAGGACCAGACCTGCCTGGCTTTGTATCTCATTTTCCTTCCCCTGCCCTGGTCTAATCCTCACCCTGTGCTGCCATAGCGGGAGTTGGGAGTTGCACCCTTGAGTGACGGCAAATATGTGTCTGCATCTGTCTGGAGTTATTTGAACCAGCCAGGTTCAGGGACAAATCCTATAGGAGCAGAACATTCTCAGTGCTCAGCAGGTCTCAGGGATAGCCTGCCCCCCTCCCCCCCCCCCCCCCCCCCCCCCCCCCACCTCCCAGATGCTGCCCGGGCCATCTGCAGCTTGGGACAGCTGGGCACTGGGCAGCTGGGAAGATGACTATAGGAATATTTCCCAGAAAAGGAGAACAATGGAAAGTGTAGTTTATTAGGGGGGAAAGGTGGGGGGAATCTGGAACTAAAGAAAGGATCTGATTTTCAGAAGTCTTCCCTCCAGCCTCTCATTCTTCAACTTGCTTTGAGAACAAAACACTTTTTATACATTGAACAAATGGCTTGTCCCCAACTGTTTCTTGGGAACTCCCTTCCCAAATTCCCCCTGGCTGTGACCTTAGAACACCATGCAGGGGCAGGGCTCTCTGCCGTGAGCATTTCTCTCCTTCGAGGTGGGAAGTGTGAGCAGAGATGGTCTCAGCTCGGCTTCGCGCCGGCACGGAGCCGCACCCCATCAATGTTATCCCAGACCTCTGGAAACCTCCAGCTTAAAGCCATCTGACCTGACAAACGGTGCAAGGCTCTTGTTAGTCTTCATTGGTCCTACTTTGTAAAACCAGGCCTCCATTTTTGCTGCAGAAATATCAATGTGTTTGTGTATAAAAGGCTACCCCATATGGACTATGCCCCACAGTACCTTTCTTAAAATCCCCAACATTCTGAATACGGAATTATTTGGTCCCAAGATACCAGATATGGATCTGTAAATCCACATTAGAAAAGTGGCTGAACGTCCCTCTTCTCACCCTTCTCTCTTTCTTTGTCTTCCTTTTTCTCCCGCTTTTTACCTCCCCATTAAAGCAACCTGTTTTTTAAAATATCCTGTTTCTTCTTTTCCATCTTAGTTCCTTGCTCCCCCTCCCCGCCACGGAGTCATGCACACATGCACCCATCCATCCACCCATCCATTCACCTAGCAGAGAGGCACGGAGGGCCAGGCACACAATTAGCCACGCAAGTACAAGGGTGACGGAGTGGGTGTAGTCCTGACTTCAGTCCGGTCCTGAGAGTTGAGTCTAGTGGGGCAGCCGACAAGCAAAGAGATGGTCACCAAGCCCTGTGATGAAGTGAAGACAGGGAAGCTAAGGTGCTATGGAGCACGTGGGAAGAATTCCCCTCCCAGACTCAGGTGGGGGTGGGGCAGGATGGGGCCCAGGTGGGAGCCCTTAGGTGGTTTTGCTCCCTCCCAGTTTCACAGTGTGTGCTCCCAAAGGCACCACAGCAAACAGAGTAGCACATTACCTTTGTGACATGGGCTCAGTGCTGTCCCCTGACCTGCTCTTCACTGGGGGCTGCCCCAGTCCCTCCTGTGGAACGCTGTGGCACTCGGGACGCTTTCTGAGAGGGTGGCACCTAAGTGAGGAGTCTGGGGATTTCATTCGCTGGGATTTCCTTTTTCCTTCTTTATCATTTCATATCCT
This sequence comes from Macrotus californicus, assembly GCA_007922815.1. Taxonomy (NCBI): domain Eukaryota; kingdom Metazoa; phylum Chordata; class Mammalia; order Chiroptera; family Phyllostomidae; genus Macrotus; species Macrotus californicus. The sequence goes on along the minus strand of VMDR010001335.1, from coordinate 121,200 downwards.
GTGTATGTGTTTGCTAGGGCTGCAGTAACAGTTTTTAAATTCCACCAAGACAACGGAAATGTATGGTCTCCCAGTTCTGGAGGTTGAAAGTCAGGTCAAGGTGTCGGCTGGGCTGGTTCCTTGTGAAGGCCGCGAGGGAGCTGCTTCTAGGCCCTGCCCGGTTTGGGGTTGTGCTGGTCAGCCCTGTGTTCCTGGGCTCCTGCCTCCTCACCCTCATCTCTGCCTCTTCTTCCCGCCTCCTCATGGCCATCTCTCCCTGTGTGTCTGTGTCCAAATTTCCTCCTTCTGTAAGGATGCCAGTCCTCTTGCATTAGGGCCCATCCTACTCCAGTGTGACCTCATCTTAACTAATCACATCTGCATTTAACCTGTTTCCAAATAAGGTCACATTCTGAGATACTGTGGTTAGGACTTCAACCTATGAATTTGGGGGTGGGGTAGATGCGATTCAACCTATAACATCAGGTCCTTCCCTGTGGAGGACGCCTCCAGGGAAGAGGCCACTGTCACTACCATCGACTTAGTCTGGGACTATGGCTCCTGAATGGATGAGTGAATCAGGAGGCAGCAGAGGAGCCTGCTTGGCTCTCCTGGTGAAGAATGGAGAAGGGCATCAGCCTGCCTGTGATAAGCTGAGATGGGCAAAGCAGGGAGCCGCTCTAAACTAGGAGCCCAGGCGGCAGGAAACCCGAGGGCTGCTGGGAAGAAGGCCAGACCTCTATCAACGTGGGGCAGGTCAGCGGAGCCCGAGCCATCTAAAAGGGCTTTAAAACACTACTCCTCTGAGGCAAAAAATTTAACAGGAAACCAAAAATTGTCTCCCATAATTCCATCATACCACGAAGGGCTTTGAAGCTAAGTTCGTGAAAGTAACAATGTGGGCAGATCAGTGCAGTACAGTGGTGCAGGACACGGGATCGAACGGCAGCCCTGCTGCCTATTAGCTGTGTGACCTTGGATAAATTACTCATGTTCTCTGTGCTTCAGTTTCTCCATCTGCATGAGGTGGGGAGTAGCTATCCTTACTTCCCTAAGCTGTTGTTGCAAGGCTGTGGTGAGGCTGGAAGAAAGTCCTCCGAACAATGCCCTTTCTCCTGTGTGCTCGTCAGTAAATGTCGAGGTTATTATGCCGAACGTGAGCAGGTGAATGAGAGGCCCAGAACACACCTGACCACGTTCACTTTGCCTCTAGCTCCTTCAGAGAGGGCTGCCTTTAAACAGCAGTGCAGGAAACGAACCGATTCTTAAGACCAGGAGAATCATGTGAGTGTACCAACTACTCCAGATTAGTGCCTCGCCTAAGGCTCAGCTACATGGCACCCCGGGACACCGAGAACCTTGCCAACGTGGCCACAGAGCTGGTGCCAGTGTCCTGTAAGGAATCAAGAGAGAGGAGAGGTAGGAGGGAATCCGAGATGAAAAGGGCTTTTCTAGTTCTTTTTTTTAAGGCAAACGGGGAATTGTAGAAACTCCGGACTGGTGTGGAAATAATCCCTTATGAAGATATGAGACAGTTTGGGCACGCAGGTAACTATCCAGTGCTGCCGCAGGTTCCCTACAGACAAATCATGCCAAACCCGCTTTATTTCTTTCGGTGATGAGTTAGTATAAATTTGGAAAATGCCAAAGACCTGGTGGTCCTTGACCTTGTGGCCCTTGACCTTGTGAGATATTTATCAGAGACGCAATAGCCTTTTGAACAAGAAGGAGAAATATAGTCTGGTTACACAGCACAGAGAAGTCCATTCATCTCTGGCTGTAGCCAAAGAATATCGAACGATGACCTGTTGGAGAGGAAGGGTCAAGAGCTCAGCCCTGGACTCACACATCTCCCTGCTGCCTTTTAAAAATAAACACCACCCTCCCCAGCGGTGGGCCTATTATTCCGTTTTTATCCCCCTCTGACTGTTAAAGGTTTTTTATTTGTTTGTAGAAGCACCTTAACACTAACAACAAGTGTGGGATAGTTTTTTTCTTAAGTTTTCTCCCAATGGTGAAATGTTTCATCAGAATCAAACAGCTCGGTACTCATTTCACGGTTCATTAATGCTGAAGCCCCTGCAGAATCTGGCTGATGAAGACGGAAGCCTCTTGGTCAATAGACATTCTTCTCTGCTGCTCTTTCAAAAAAAAAAAAATTGCTTAATATCAACTATGTGCCAGGCACCGTGCTAGACATGAGCGAGGCACAGGATCGCGAGGAAATGAGATTTTTCAGAACACGCGCACAGGCGTTTTCCCGAGAGCATGGGAGCTGCAGAAGCATTGTAACGAAAGCCGGTGCTACCCAGCCCTCCTCAAAGGTTTGCTAGCTCCTTACCTACCCTTTGTGCTGGGGTTTTATTTTTGAAATAAAAGCTGATCTCGAGGGAGAGGCCATAAAACAAAATTGCAGTCCAGGCATTTTTATTTTTAAAACAAGGAAGAATGTTCAGAAAGGAACTTCAGAATGATTACATTTGGCCAACCACGGAAAGCCAATAACCAACCCCCAGCCCCAGCCCCATGTCTCCAACAACTGAAAAACCAAATAAAAAAACCAGATGTGGTGAGCGGGCCCAGCCCCGTCTCAGCCGGTCCCTGTCCTGGCCCTCTCGCTGCTCCCTGTGCCGTGCGGGTCCAGCTGCACAGTCCCGCTCCCTGCACGTCACAGGGACGTGTGTGCTTGTAAGTGCTGTGGAACAGAACATGTATCATGGTGGTGACAAGCCAGGAGCCGCTGTCCCTGGAGTTTCTCACTGCAGCTACGTTTTGTCACTGCCTAGTACTATAAAGTGTGTTTTCTAAAAATGGCAGGCCAAATAAAAAAGAGAAGGAGCGGTCTCCTCTTTTTGCCTGGCCCATCCCCCACCCCTCACTTGGACCCAGCCGATCAGATGGCAGTTCCATCAGTCAGGGGTGGACTGGACCCGTGTGATCCAAATGTGGGTGTTTCAGCCACACTGAGGGCTTCCCTGAGCTGCTGGGAGTTTGGAGTCACCTGATTGCGTGCAAGTGGCTGGCACTACCTGAGAGGGGTAAGAACTAGTTCTCCATGACCTCGGGCTCTCCAGCCTGGCTGCCCATTAGGAGCGTCCGGGGAAAAAATGTCAGTGCCAGCCCCACGCCAGACCAAGGGCCCCACATCTCTGCCTTTCTGTGGTTTAACATCTTCCCAGGTGTTTCTGATCCACCAAGGTGGCAGGAGCTTTGGGTCAACATCAGGGAGATCTGGGTTCGAACGTGATGTTATTACTGCCTTTTGAGGGGGTCCTTGAGGAAGTTTCTTCAAGTCTTTGAGGCTGTTTCTCAGCTGTGAACCGGAGGGTCATAGAAACCACCTTGCAAGAGTGAGAGGACTGAAAGAGACAAAGTACGTGAGTGCCTGACTCACAGCAAGTGCTCCGTACATGGTTGTGGTGGATGTTACCATCAGAGATAGCCGTGTCAGTAGGTGCCTGTGGATCTGGGGCTCACATTCTGTCTCAGTGCAGCCTCCTTTGTGTGCTGTGGGTTGTGTTGGAAGGTGCCAGCACCCACCTTCTCTCCCTTCTCTGCTCTGCCCACCCGGGTGTGGGCTCCTATCTATGGAGATGTGAGCTCCCCTTCCATCACCTCGCCTACTCACCATGAGAGTGAAAGAGTGAACATCCAGCTCACATCGTATAACTGAATCCAGTGGTGTCACATGTCCATCCTTGACCAGCCACTCTAACAGTGCAAGGGCGAGGCTCTGATTGGATCAGGACTGGATCACATGGTCTGTCTCAGAGCCAGTCGTGGAGAGCAAACTGAAGAATATGGGCTGGAGTTGGAGAGGGAGTGGTTTCTCCAAGAGAAACCATGGGTGGGGTTCAGTGGGCGCTGGGGCAAACACAGTGGATGCCTGCCCCCCACAACCTGCCTTACTCATAGTTAGCTGTAACTGTGCAAAGAAATGTTTTCAGACTACAGAAAACAGAAAGGTGGACAAGAAAGAATCGGGGTGTGCTGACATGCCCTTTGCTTATTCTCTGTTGGTTGCCGCACTGCTTGCCAATTCTTTATACGATTACAATAAACTCCTGGCTGCCCCCTGAACAGGTTCTAATCTCTGTTTGCTCATGCTCTTCCATCTTCCTGGCACCTTGTTTTTCCTTTATTTGTACCATTCAAATTCTATCCGTTTTTCAAGATCCCACTTCAAATTCTCTTCCTCCAAAAAGCATTTCATGAGCCTCTTGCTCCTTCACCTCCTCCGCATGGTCAAAGGAAATGCAATCAGATTTTAAGCACTGCTATTTGTGTCTCTTTCATAGTGCACATCACTTCCTGTGGTGTAGTACTATTCTAATACATGCTATTGTTTCTAGTACTAGTCTGTGATCTTCTTGGGAGGTGGGTTTATTCATCTCAGTCCCTTCACTGTTATCATAGTTAATTTTCTATGTCAATTTAGCTAGACATGGTGCCCAGATTGTGGTCAAATATTATTCAGGACATTTCTCTGAGGTGTTTTTGGGTGAGATTAGCATTTTAATTGATTGACGTTGAGTAAAGCAGATTGCTCTTCACAATGTGGGTGGGCCTCATCCAATCAGGTGAAGGCCTGGATAGAACAAAAACTCACCTCCCCCCAGCAAGAGGGAATTCTGCCAGCAGACAGCTCTTAGACTTGAACTGCAACCTTAGCTCTTCCTGGGTCTTCAGCCGGCTGACCCACCCTGCAGATTTTAGATTTGCCAGCCTCCATAACCACATGAGTGAATTCCTTACAATAAATCTCTCCCCTTTTATCCACACATCCTATCAGTCCTGTTCTTCTGGAGAACCCTGGCTGACACAATTAGCTAGCAGGGTACCTGCTAGAAAAGGGAGAGCTCTGTGTTTGTGAGTGTGGATGAGCAAATGAGTGAGTGGGTGGATGGTGGATGAGCAAATGAGTGAGTGGGTGGATGGTGGATGAGCAAATGAGTGAGTGGGTGGATGGTGGATGAGCAAATGAGTGAGTGGGTGGATGGATCCTGCATGGGCCTTAGGCTCTGTGCGTCCAAGGAAAAACCTTTTCAACTGCAGCTAATGGGACTGGATGTGGCGACACCCTTGTAAAGGGCCAACCTCTCCACAGACGTTTGTCACTGTAATTGTCATTCCTGCCACCACTTGTCACCACCACTGTGGCTTCTGGTTCTAGGACTCATGCCAGTGCGGGCTTTAATGTGGCCTGCAGCTGTTGTGCTCATGGGCTGCCAGACACCTTGTTCCAAATAACTACCCTTCTCCTCTTTCCCTGACTGCCTCGTGCTGAGTCGATCAATTGGTGTTTAATTTCCAGTCTCCTTCTCACATCAGGGCCACATTGTTTGAAGCTGCGGCTCCATTTGATGGAAGGAAGCCATGATGGGGTGTGGCACGGGGCTGGGAGTGGGGGGCGGCTGTTCGTGATTATCCCTTTTGCTCTGTTATGAGCAAATCATGTCATCGTAAAGAACCAAACTGTGTTAGCAGATGGAGGGGCCTCTTTTGCCGGTATATCTGGTGGTAGGGGAAGGCCTACCGCCATGCCAAACGCATGCTGTTGCCCAGATGTGCTACTGTCTCCACTGTCTCTGCTCCTTTGCGGAAGCTATGGAGGTGGTGAGAACATCTGTGAGAGCCAGAGGTGAGTGCGGGAGGAGTCTAGGCAGAGCGCAGAGGGTTTTGAAGGCAGTGAAAATACCTATGTGATATTATACTGATGGCCACATGTGATTATCCTTTCTCCCAAAGCCATTGAGTGTTCAACACCAAAAGTGAACCCTGAGGTCAGCGATGGACTTTGGGTGATTACGTGTCAATGTGCATGTGTCCTTGGTGAAAAATCGACCAATCTGGTGAGTGATGTTGATCATGGGGGAGGCCGTGCATGTGTGAGGACAGAGGGTCTGTGGGAAATCTCTGTGCCTTCCTCTCAATTTGATTGGAACCCCAAAATCGCTCTAAACAAAATAAAACCTTTTAAAAATGCTTTTGCTGAATGAGAGCAGTTTCTGAAACCAATGACAAGCCCCCGATGAAAAACTGCCCCGATTTATTGCAAGTCCAAACAGCTTGGCTCAGGCGAGAGGCTGGCAGCACGCTGGCAGAACAGCTGTGAGTTCAGTGTGGGCACGGGTTTATTAGCCGTGAGTCGGGCTTGGAAGGGCATCTTTGGGAGAAGGGTCTTGGGCAGGGGACTCACACTGTTGTGAACAACCCTGACAGCACATGCAGTTGCTGGAGAAGGTTTAACTACCTCAGCTGTGCCTCATCCGTCGGCCAGAACAACGAGCCTCGGCAGCTAAGAAACAACAAGCCAGGGCCAGGGCCAGGGCCAGGGCCGGCCGCTGGCCAACTCCCAGCCCGACGCAGGGCCGGGATCGGTTTCACTTGTCTGACGGCCGCCTCAGCCTCTCAGAGCCTCAGAGTTGGAAGAGGCGCAGGAAGGTCACGGAGTTCAATGGTTGTTGGATTGGAGGAAGAGACCCGTGAGGCTTTCTGGGCTCAAGCCTCCCAGGGTGCACGGGAGGGAGTGCCAGGCCTTCGGGGAAGGCTTGTTAGTCTTCCCAGGCAGTTAATAGTCAGTTCCTCGGTTGAACTTTGATGCTATTTTGCTTTCTCCTCATTCATTCTGTGCACAAAGATAATATCTGCACTTTGTGCATATGCTCTTATAGAAAACTTAAGACACAAAGGAAGAAAGAATGCACAACTCTCCACCAATCAGAAGCAACTCCTCGAACATTCTGACATATGACAGTGGAGTTTTCGATTCCTTCCTGTACACGCTCATGTTGACATTTGTATGTCACTCAACATGAGACTTTTTCTCTTTCCCCATTTGCACTTTTTGTTCAACAATGTCCCAGACAGCTCCCTCCAACAACGACCAGAGACGCACAGAAACATTGTAAATGAGTGTTTTGGATTGTGTCACGGGGCTTTATGAAAATGTGGTCTCCGCCATCCACAGATGCACGTTTAGGTCGCTACCGGCCTTTTGCTCTGAGAAACCCTGCCGGGGTGATTCTCCTGGGACCCTGCACGCTCTGACACCCTCCAGCCCCGCTGAGTCACAGTGGCCAGCCTCTAGCTCCAAACCTTGTGTAGAGCAGGTTCTTAGTTGGTGTTTGGGGAATAACCCAAGCAAAGAGTTCTGTATCTTCATTCTCTTATCTATAGGAGATCTATTATCTCCTTAGGGCCAGATCCCGGAACTAGAATTTTGGGATCAAATGGAAGAGACATTTTAACTAGTCACATGTGGCCAGATTGACCCCCAGGACAGCCCTCTGCACATTGTCAGAGCTTCCCCTCACTTCTGACAAAGCTGGATGTTCTCCTTTCCCTTAACCTTTCCCCATCTACTAGGCTCCATGCTTTATACCCTAAGCACCATTTATCAATTCGGGTTAAAATTATCTGTCTACCATTTTTCTTCTCACCAGTAGCTAGTCTGGGGTCTGAAGAGAGGGTAGTGTTACTGTATACGTAACGCAGTTGTTTGAGCATATTTATAAAGCTTGTCACTGTGTTGGGCCACTTCGGACGTGAAGGGGAATGTGGCATCGTTTCTGCTGCTGCCCTTGGGGAGCCCAGCACGTGACGTGGTGTGTGTGGGCGGCCACCACCTTTGGAGAGAAACAGGCTCTGCCTTGGGAGGGAGACAAGCAGGGAAGTGAGGAGTGTCCCCCATGGTGGGTTGCAGAGGATGTGTCCTGGGAGCTGACTCGAGGTCTAGGGGCTGGATGGGGGATGCAGGGAACATCCCAGAGCGTCCCCTGACAGGAGTTTCAATGTGGGAGGAAGGGACTATGAGTAGCAACAACATCTCTGAAACTACAGTGGAAAACCACCTACAAGAGAACGCTGCCTAGTGCTTGTTCAATATGCATTTTCCTGAGTCCATCTCAAAGCGACGGAGTCAGGGCCTCCGGAGACTGGACAGGTCTTGACATAGCTGCCAAGACATTTCTTTATGCACCAAAACTCGGGGCTACACCCACCCCACGGGTATTAGCGTGAAATAGGCAGAGAAAGGGGGTTTACACAAAAGCACCTGGCTGGCTTTGCTGGCCCCTCCCATCACCTGCACACCCTCCACCAGCCCGTGGTTCCAGTGTCACGCAGATGCAGCGGGAGAACATTCCTCCCTCTGAGGGATTTAGGGAACTGGCCCAGTATGGGTGCTAATGTGTCTTCCCCACAGCCTCACTCACCGTGACACCCTGGGAGCCTCTGGGTGGCTATGTGTGTCAATCAACTGGGAAGTTCTCTTGGGCATTTCAGGACACTCAGGGTAGTGTGTCTGTCCACCCCTCAGTGACCACAGTGAAGAGCACCCTCTTACCTCCCTGACTGTCCCCAGAGCCAAGCTTTCCTACCTGGGGTGGGGGGCAGGCCCCTGCCCCGACCCCCACCCAGGGGAGTTAGCCAGGGCAAAGCATGGGGGCAGGGTGGTAGAAGGGGGGCAGTAGCACCTACTGGAACCTTCCCAGGTAGCTGCCTGTAGAACTGAGGAATGAGCCTCTCAGATGAGCACACTGTGGAAAATTCAATTTCTGCTTGTTGCCTCCCGCAGCTCTCAACTGGCCGGCTGCAGAGGCAGAGCCAGGAAGAGCTATGGAAATGTCAGGAAGCAATCGGCGCAGCTAAATCATGGCTGTCATCGCCGGGGCGTCCATACGTCCTGATCTTGCTTTACCCACGGTCTTGGCTCAGGACCCCGCTCCTGATGGAGGGCGGAGTGGGGGTACAGGGGGAGCTGTGCTTTCACAGAGGCTGCCAGATGGCGGTGAGAGGACCGGCGCACACATGTCACGCCGACTGACAGCACTGAGAATTATGCAGACGGAGAAAGAGCCCATTAGCTACAGTGGATGGCGTTTCTGCAGTCCGCTGAATGACTATGTGGCAAGTAACGCACCTTGATAACTGACCGTGAACTCTCACTAAAGGTCTGATAGGCCGAGACCGGGGCGCGGTGACGGCTGGTGCAGTCAGCATTATCAGGGTGATGCTCGTGGAACCCGCTTTCCCAGAACCAATTCAGGCAGTTGCTCTTTCACATTTGCTGACTTCGGGCCAGTGAGTGAGGAGTAGAAAAAGGGCAAACGGCTTTGCCTGTGAACTTTCTATTCCTCTTTGGTTTTCTCTGCCTGCTCCCACCAAGAAAACGTTCCTCCTGTTTTTAAATACCATGGAATCTACTCCCCACTTTCAAGAAGCCTTCCTGGATTTACTGAGCTCAGCTGACCAATACCCATTCCTTAGGATGCACTTTTTAAAAACCAGACTCCAGCGCTAGATTTCCAAACTTTTCTCGTGTAAACTGTGTGGCCTTGGGTAACCCTCAGAGCTGCTGGGAGGGCGGCATGCAAAGAACATAGAACTGTGCCCGCAATAGAATGAGGCTAATTTATTAGAACTAGAATATGTAATATACACAACACAATTATAAGTAAAATATAATATTATATTACATATACAGATTACATACAACATATAATGTACTTATATATAATATAGTATAATAGTTATTGTTAGTTCAACAAATATTCAGTAGGTGTCTGCCATGTGCCAAGCATGGTGCTGGCCCCTGGAAATGGGGGAATAACTGTAGAACACAGTAAACTGTCTTCTGTCCCCATGGATGGGAACACACACCTAGGACAGGAGCGGGATACACGTGCCACTCGCTCTAACATGAAACTGAACAAAACCCTTCCTAAGCAGAGGAGGAGGGGATAAGGCTCAGAGAGCGGCGGGAGGAAGAAAGAAGGAACTCTTTCTTTCCGAGGCATCCTGACTGCTGGGGAGCATGGGAGGGCTTCCTGGAGGATGTGAGTGTGTTTGGGACCCTGAAGGGCAGTAGAATTGGAGGTGGGGTAGGGGAAGGGGCCAGGCACCCCAGGCACAGAGCAAGGGCAGGGGACAAAGGCATTCGTCCACCCAGAGTCATTCCTTCAGGCTTGTCTAGCCCCCTGCATCGTTAGCAATGGGAAGGCGGGAGTCTGTTTCTTCATCTTTCTTTCCTGTGCTGCATAGTGGGCCCGGAGGTGGCAGCAAGCCCTGAATAAGGAGCCTGGGAAGGGAGTGTGGTGTAGTGAAGCTGCCAGGGGGTTAGGCTGGGAGCTGGACAGAAGACTGTTTTCTCCATAGTGTCCCCATTCCTCCTCACAGCCCACTCAGAACAGAGCCAGGACTTCTTCCAGGCAGTAGGTGGAGCCCCAGATGGGGAGTAACAATTGACCGCAGCCTCTTGGGGTTACCCCATCCTCCTTTGCTAGATAGTTTATTTACCAGCCTCCCTTGCAGTTAGGGGTAGACCACTGTCCTAGTTTGGGGTCTGTAAAATGTAGGGGAAAGCCTGTTAGAGAAATTTTAAGACAGGGAATGAAGGGGAGAGACAGAGAAAGAGAAACTGAGTTGAGAAAGTTCTTTCTCACTGCCCCGTGAGGCTGTCCCTCTGCTTTCTGCCCTTGAGTGTAGCCACAACACCTGGGGCCGCCGCCGCTGTCTTGCTACACCGTGTGGTAATGAGCATGGACATGAAAAGACAGCTCCCCACAGACGACAGAGTAGGAAATAGAAGCTGAGTCCTTTGCAACATTGTTGAGCAACGAAGCCCGCTTTCAAACTATCAACCTCCAGACCTTTTCCCGAGTAAACCATAAATGTCCTGTGCTTTAATCCTGTGCGAGTTGGGTGTCTGATACTTACAGCAGAGCACATTTTAGCTGACAGACATAGTGTTACTCAGGGCTTAGTCAGGAAATCAGAAACTACATCCCGTACTTCTAGCAGAGATGGTTTAATACAGGAAACTGGCTGAACAGAGTACTGAAAAGGCAAAAAAAAAAAAAAAAAAAGACCACGGAGGCCTCAAACAGGTGGTAACTCAGGGACTCAGGGAGAGGTGGGAGTTACTGGGAATTGGAGGCACGGAGGAGGGACTCCGCAGAACCAGCATCTGGAAGGGAGGAAAAGACGGGAACACGGGGCTGCTGCCTGGTGAAGGCTGTTGCTGAGGCCATCAGATGGGAACAGAAAGGAGCCAGGAAGGAGCAAGCTCCTTCTCCCTCCCCGCCACTTCCAGTTTCCCTCAACCAATGAATGTGGCAGAAGTCACACCAGGTATGTTCTCTTCAGCTTGGGCCTCGGGAGACCTTGTGGCTCCCAACTCAGCTCCTTGGAATTGCCCTGAGACCTTCATGGGCCCAAGAGCCCGTGAGGAAAGACCACATGGAGAGTGACACCCAGCTGAGCCAGCCCACTGCCCGGCCCCCCTGTCAGCTGAGTATGGCTGCAAGTGTGAGAGCAGGTGGGTCCAGCTGAAGAATCAGCCAGCCAGCCCACAGAATCAGAGTGCTAAATGTCAGGGTTGCTATGTAGCAATCCACAAAGGAAAGAATGTGCATTGAAGAGACATTCAAGGAAGGCAGGGCACCCAGCTGCAGGGCTTGGTGGTGCTGGTGCATGTGTGAGGGCTGTGGGGAGGGCAGAGATGAGCGGTAAGGAAGGGCCTGCTTCTCTGTGCGTACCTCTTCTCTGTGCGTACCTCTTATCTGCGCATGCCATCCAGGCCACAGCCGGCGATAGGTTTCTCTGGCTCAGGAACTCATACTCAGTATGTCATCTCCTTTGTTCTCACTTCCCTCTCTTGGCAGAGTGGCTCCAAGGCAGATGTGGAATGCTGTCCTGCAATGCTGTTTGCTGGCCCCTCGTCCAGTTAATTCCATGCATCCTCGCTCAAAAGACACTGAGAATTGTACACATTCTCAGGTTCTGTTTTGTCCTCAGAGCGGCCCTTAATCCTGACCAGTTCTCCTGTGGGCTCTCTCAAGAGATGCGGAGCTTTCCTGCATGGTACTCACCTCAGTTTGTGATTGTATATTTATTTGTGCGTTTCGAAGTCCAGATTCAGCAAGACCTGAAGAGCTTATGCACTGAGACTCTGTAAGACGTGACGAGTAACATCAGAACTTCCTAGTCCCTCGCTTTTCCTATCAGTTTCTCAAGACCATTGGTTCTCAAAGTGTGGTCCCTGACAGCATCATCTGGGAACTTGTCGGGGATGTGAATTCTCAGGCCCCACCCCAGTCCTTCTGAATCGCAAAATCTGGAGGAGGTGGACCTCAGCCTGTGGGGTTAATGAGCTGTCCTGGTGATTTTGAGGACAAACTGGAGTTTGAGAACCACTGGTCTAAGGAGAGAAGTGAATTGGGGAGGAAGGAAGGGATGAGGAGATGGGGCCTGATGAAAAGGCCACCCCGTATCAGCTCCCTGCTCTGCTTGATTTGGCTAACCTAGGGTATGGAGTCAGAAATGTCAGACTGGTTTGGAGGGGAGTGTCTGAATGCACAGGAACTTTGCCTAATGGGAGAGAGGGAGAGACGGACACTGCCATGCCCCCATTTAACAGTGCAGAAACACAGCTTGAGCAGAATTAGGTAACTTCCCAGCTAACTTCACGGCTAGGGTGAGCAGCAGGGTCCCTGCTTGATCTCAAGTGTATGGATCCCCAAGGTCTGCTAGCCAGCCAGCCAGCTCAGTTGCCAGCCTCATGGTTATTTAGAAAGGCATTTCACACTTTTCTTAAAGAAGCAGCGAAGTGAGTATCTGCAGAGAAACAGCACAGCAGCCTGGGCTGTGAAGGTGAGAACGTGTCAGAGGCTTGTGGGTTGGCTAGCAGGCTGGGCTGCGGGCTCTTTTCTCCCAGTCCCCTTCTCCAAGAGCTGAGGGTGAGGCCTGCGGGATAAACAGCAGCCAGCAATGCATTTCCCCCAGTTTATTTACTAAAGCAACATTTTTTATTACCAGGACATGTTCGCAGCGAAAATATGACAGCTTACATTTTATGTCGCCATTGATCTTTAATCCGAGCCTGCCTCGAGGTTTCCTATAAAATCAGGGCTTCCTGGCCCCAAATGTGATTCCAGCACCGGAATGAATGACGGCCCGGGCTGCTCTTTTCTCATCTGAAAAGGCTGAAATTGCTTTGTGTAAATGGGTGGAAAATGCTGATATTTGGATTCTATAAATAGCTCGCCTCCTGAGCGAGCCAGCTCCGGGTTTCATCCGCGGCGTCTCCTTGGAGTGTTTGGGGCCTTATCACTTTTATCCAAGGTGCCGCATACAAATGAACCCCGCCACTGTGTGCCCCGCGGTGTTCGGAACATTTGGGCTTGGAACATTTGGGCGCATCTGAGGGTCAGGAGGGAGGGATGCTGCAGGAGGCACAGGACGTGGCTCAAGAGGTGGTGGGGGGTCGGGGTGGGGGCCTGGGGGGTGGGGTGGGGGCTGGAGGTCGGCACAGCCTTCCTTTAGAGGAGGGAGAGCCACACCGCCCCTGCTCCCCACTTCCATTTGCAGCCTGAGCCTGCCTGCGTGGGAGAAGGTTCTATCTATAGCGCGCTATTTTTAGCTCCATCTTCTGAAGAGCCTGACAGCCAGTTAATGACTGGGACCCTTCGAGGCGTGTCTGCTGCGCTGTGCACTGCACACGCCAGGAGCAGATGTGCGTGTGGAGACTCAAGGTTGTTGCGTCTGCAAATGCCCTTCCTTCCCTGGGAGGTGGGCGCATGAGGGGCCTCGCTCCCTTCCCCCTCCCCCCCACTTTCTGAGAACCCTCCTAGGGCAGGGAGGGGGCATCTTTTTCATTTCTGCTGCAGTGATATCTTCCTAACCCAGGATCTCATGCCTGACACTGTTAACACAGCCTGGACAGATGGAGGGGACCAGGAAGGCTGGGGTGGCAGCCCTGGGGGGTGTGAAAGGAATCTCATTTCATCTTGGGCAGGTCAGAAACCCGGGAAGAAGGCCAGTGGACGGCCAATCTGGTTAAGAGGCAGTAATTTTCCCCAAAGAGGGAAAACCCCTTTTCAGGGATTTCATGCCCTACATAGTCTGTAGTGGATCAAGTCCCTGGGTCTGTAGGTCAGGTGCCACATGCTCAGAGAGGCCCAGTGACCTGCCCAGCATCACACAGCCTTCCTTTCTAGCTCCCACACCTTCTGCGGCTGCTGCATCTGGGGCCAAGTTACAAGTCAGAGGGGCTGCTGGTACTCAGTGAATGAGCGAAATTTGTGGAGTAGAGAACTTTGGCCTATACCTGCCTCTGCTTCAGGGGTTTTTGTTCCTTTTCAGGGCCATGGACCCCTTTTGCCGTCTGGGGAAGCCTGTGGATACCATTGAAGGATAATGATTCTAAATACATAAAACGAAAATACTAGTATTACATAGGAAATGAATTACATTGAAGTATAGTGATCAAGATATCAATAAATGAATTTATTATAACAATTTATGCACTTCTTTACTCACACCTTAAATAGCAAGGTCTAAGCAGTACATAGTGATAAAATAAAAGGTATTTTAGGTTAGTTGTTAACAACCGTAATGTGATATAAAAAATAGCCTATCTGTGATTTCTGTTAGTGACAAAGTCATAAGCACTATTATATTACTGTGGTTTGTTGCCTCATTTATGAGGTCTGATTGGAAAAAGTCCAGCCATTGTTAATATAGCGAGAATGGTTTGTGCAATATCTATGTAATGTAGCAGCCAAGGAGAGTGGCCTGGAATGCACATGTGTGAACAATGACGACTTCACTGTACTAGTCAGCGGGGGCAGTAGATGTGTTGAATGAGCGTGTGCACTCTGTGGCCGTCACATTCAAAATGACTGAGTGAGTAGAGCAATGAAACTGCATCAGATTTTGCATTAAGCTTGAACGTTCCTCTGCAGAAACTATTGAAATGATTCAGAAGACCGCAACCATGGGCAACTGGTGACTGGCAGCTTCATCACGACAATATGCCCTGCTCATGCATCACGTCTCAGCAGAGTTTTTTGGCAAAACATCAAATCACTCAGGTGACTCAGCCCCGCTACCGTCCAGATTTGGCGCCCTGTGACTTTTAGCTCTTCCCAAAACTAAAATCACCTTTGAAAGGGAAGAGATTTCATACTGTTGATGAGATTCAGGAAAATATGACAGGGCAGCTGATGGCAATTGGGATAATTGAGGTCCTGAGGTGCCTACTTTGGAGGGGGCTGAGGTATCATTGTCCAATGTACAATGTTTTTTGTACCTTGCATCTTCTTCAATAAATGTCTCCATATTTCATATTACATGAGTGGATACTTTCTGGACAGACCTTGTATAATTTAAGACAATAGTAAACTTCAGTAAAAGTTAAGAAAAATAAGGATTTCATTTTTTCTTATCCAAGTTCTCAGACCTTTTTGAATTCCATGACCCGCGGGTTAAAAACCTCTATTGGGAAACTGCTAATAGCTACCCAGCTAATAATTGAGTGTGACCAAATGGGCTTAGTGAGATCAGACTGCAGTACAACACACGAAGGAGAGAAAAGGGGCCAAAGGAAGACCCCTGCCCCCCCCCGCCCCACACCATTACTATTGCTATGAAACAAAACATTTCAAAACATATTTGTTTAGAACAGTGAGTTATGGATTCCCTCTGTAGGTTAAGTGCTTGAGGGCTCAGTTGGGTAGTTTGCAGCTGGTTTTACTTGGGGTTTTTCATGTGTCTCCATTCAGTTGGGAGGCTGGCTACAGCTGAAGCTTCCTCATCCTATGTGTTTGTCTGCTCAGGCTGCCAGAGGGAGGTACTGTAGACTGATTGGCTTAAACAAGGGAAATTTATTTCCTCCCAGTTTTGGAGACTGGAAAGTCCAAGAAATTTCTGGCAGCACTGATTTCTGGCGAGGGCTCTATTTCTGGCTTGTAGACAGCCACCTTCTTGCTCTGTGCTCACTTGACCTTTCCTTGGTGCCTGTGCATGGAGAGAAAGCTCTGGTCTCTGTTCCTCTTCTTGTAAGGATACTAATCCTATCAGATTAGGGGCCCACCCTTGTGACCTCATTTAACTTTATTTACTTCTGTAAAGGCCCTGGCACACTAGAGATTAGGGCTTCAACATGAGCTTTGGGCGGGGACAATTCAGTCCACTGTATCTTCCTAGGTCTCTCTGAGCATAAGCTCTGATCATGCCTCCACCTGGCCTGTGCTTCCTTACAGCATGGCATCTGGCTTCCAGAGAGACAAAGTAGAACCTTTCAGTTCTCTTCAGGCTTGGGCTTGGAAATTCAGAAAATTGCTTCCACAACCTTCTACTGACCAAAGGAAGTCACAGGGCAGCTGAGATTCCAGGGGAGGGAAGAGGGAGCTGCCTCCTGCTGTGAAGAATAGCACATCAGGGAGGGGAGAAGTTACTGGGGCCTGTATCTGGAGTGTGTTCACTATAGAGATCTAGCAGGACTGGTGATTGCTGAGACCCAAGGAGGGGGGAAGATGGAGTCAAAGCTGCCAAAGAAATTTTCTGGTCCAGGACTTGCTTTTTGGTTCCCCCACGAAATGTCTTCTCCCAGAGTTCCCAACAGGATCCAACCCAACCACCAAAAGCTGTTCCTGAAGCTTGAAAAGTGTTAATCTAAATGAAAAAAAAAAAAAAAGTGCCAATTTGTTAATACTCATTAACAGACTTAATTATGTAGTGTGTCCTGCCCTGTCAGTAATGTAAGAGGTTGTTGCTCTACAAATGAGAATTAGGGGGACACTTCTCCCTGCACTATCTCAGCACGTCTGGCTGCTGCTGCTGCTGCTGCTGCTGCTGCCACCGCCGCTGTCCCAGCAGAGAGGAGCCTCTGCCCCTCCAGGAGACTTGGCTGAGTCCCAGCCCCACCCCCACCCCAAGTCAGAATCAGGTTGCCCTCCCTGGGCTCCTGTGACACCCACACTTGCCTGTTTGTTTGTTATTTTTAATGGATTTATTAAGACATAATTCACATACTACCCATCACTTGCTTGTTCTAGCAACATGGGTTGGACTAATCTTTTGTCCGCCTCTGTCACCAGATCGCTGGCTCTGGGTGCCACATTGGACTCCTCTGGGGAACTTTAGAAATTCTGCCACCTGGGCCCCACCCCAAGGGATTCTGATTTAATGGGTTTGGGTGGCCTGGCATTTTAAAATGCTCCCCAGTTGAGATGATCCTAATGTTTAGACAGGGTCACTGTGAGGATGAGGGTGAGGGGCTCTCTCACTGGTATACAGTAGGTGCTTAATACAAAATGAACAAATGGATAAATGCCCTGCCTTCCTCCTCTCCCTCATGCTTCACTCTGGCTGCTGGTGAAGATATTGGGATTTTAGTGGGGTTTTAGTTTTTGCTTGTCTTTGCATTTATAGATGAGTTGGTAAAAATGAAAGGCCCCTTCTTCCGCCTTTTTTTTTTTTTTTATCTTTCCCTCCCTGAAGAAGGAAGCAGAGCTTGGAATCTTGAAAGTGAGTATTTTGTTACCCTCGGGGCAGAAGGAAGAGGCCTCTGGGTTTGAAAGTCTAGATCCGGAGCCCACGTGCTGGAGGAGGGACTGGGAGTGGGCGGGGCTACGGTGCCGGCGAGGGTCTGGGCTCGCTGCGGGTTACCAAAGCTAAGGGTACGCAGCATTGGCTTTGTGCTGGCACCATGCCAAGGGCTTTGGCAAGGGTCCTGCTCTTCGCCAGGCCCCGACTTCAAGAGGAAGACACAATGGCCATTCTCCTTTTATCAACGAGGAAACGGAGACACTGAGTGGTTAAGCGGGTGACTGAAAACTGTCGAACTGGAGGGGGGAAGTTGCCAAAGCCTGGACACAACTGGATTTAGGAGGGTGGCAGGAGGTGATGGGTCCCGCCCCCGGCCCCTTAGGTGTGGGCAGCACCTGAGGGAAAACACAGGCAAGGTTTTCCGGGAAGCTTCCCCCTGGAGCCCCGGAGGTCTCAGACCCGGGCTCCTACCCCTTGCCCAGTGAGAACCCGGCCTAAGGGCGCTCAGGAAATGTCCTGGATTACTCAAGAACTCCGGCCTACCCCGGAAAGGACCTTTTCCAAGAAAAGGACTCTGGTAGGTGGTGGCTTGACTTGTATTTAATTTTACATTTAAGTATAATAAATAAAGTGAGAATAAAACTCATACTCACTACAATGACTGGGAGCAGGCTGACAGTCACAGGATCCTGGCAATTTTGCTTCCGGGCCTTTCCTCCAGCTGTGACCAAGTTCAAGGTCGATCCATCCCTAGGCTAGCTCCTGGAGCATGTTCCCAGCCGCTACCCCTCTGCAGTGGCCTGCCCCCCTCCCCCCCACCCCCAAGCCTCTTGCCTCAGCCTGTCTGACTGGTTTGTTTAGGGAGATTTAAGACCCAAACCTGGCTTAACTCAGAGCAGCACCAACTTGTTACTGCTCTGAGCTACTAAGCTTCAGACCAGCTTGAACAAAGCCCGGTAAGCCACGGATAAAGGGCCACCCCCACCCCTTCCATAAACACATTCCTGTCACACTCCTTGGCAGGTGCACGTTAGGAAGCAATCTGTATTTGATTATTTATATTCGTGTTTGATTTTGCTTAATAGGATTTAGAAGCTTCTGAGCAAAAGGAGTGCTTGAAGAGAGCAGCAGGTGACTGGCTGGGGGAGGGGCAAGTTAAGGTACAGAAGGTCCAGGACCTTTCCTTCCTTTGACAGAATCCAAAGACTCTTGATGGAGCAGGCAACAAACTGCAACTCAAAGAATTCCTGTGGGAAGGGCGGCAGGTCCAGACTCATACCGGAAGTGCTCATAATAGCAACGTGCATCATTGTTTACTAACTCCTTAAACCTCGGGAGTAACTAACAGGAGGGGTGCATAGTAATGGGTATCTTCGCTCAGTGAGCACTTTCTCAGTGCCAGGCACTGCACTGTCTCCTGCCCATGATCTCATCCGTTGTACAGATGACAAGACTAAAGACCAGAGGGGTTGTCTGGTGTGCCTGAGACCTCACAGCAGGGGCCCTGAGATGAGAGTGAAGCCCGAGTCTGTCCCAAGCGCTTGCTTTTAGGAGCTCTGCAGAAAGGCGGCTGGGAAGAAGCCAGAACAGACTATTCAGCGCTTCTCAGCCTGGGTGCACATTAAAATCAGCTGGGGAGCTTTTTGAACAGCACTGGTGCCCAGGCCCCACCCTGGAGGCTGACTTAATTGAATTGAGCTGTGGCCAGGGTATCTGTATCTTTTTAAAGCTCCCCAGGTGAATCCACTGTGCGACCCGGAGAACTGCAGCTGGGTGGTCTGGAGCTGGGACTCATCCTGAGCATGAGGCAAGACTCCCAGATGGTGGGGAGCCAGTGAGTATATTGGGGGCACCTTGGTAAAGGATGACTGGGATTTTTACTACTTTATTTTTCATTCTTTTTCATGATAAGTAACGGTGCATTCAAGATGGGCTTTAAGAACTTTAAACACCAAGGTTCCCAATAAAGCACAAAGAGGGCAAGTCATCTAAGACTTCATTTCCTCAGAAATTTAGGCTCAGAACTAAGCTCCCTGCTATGTGATGCAAACGCCACTCACCTGGTCCAAGAGCCAGGTTAACTCCTAATTTTTAACAACGTTATTCATTTAAAAAATTGTGGTGAGTATACATAATGTAAAACTTACTATTTCATCCGCCTTTGAGATCAGTGGCATTAAGTACATTCACATTGCTATGCAGCCCTCTCCACCCTCCGTCTACAGAGCGGTTTTCAGCTTGTAAAACCGAAGCCCGGGCCCATTAAGCAAGAACTGCCCGTTCCACCTCTCCCAGCCCCTGTAGCTGCCATTCTACTTTCTTTCTCTATGAATTTGACTCCAACCAGACCTAATTTTATGACAGATTGATTGCACCAAATTGACAGTTCAATTTCAAATACCAATAGGTACCTTTCCATGAGCAGTTAATTACATGCGGCCATGTCAGGAAATTCTCTTGTACTCCCTGCATTGTGCAGATGCTCAGGCACTGTGGCAGGGATGGTTCCATGTGCTCAACTGCAGGACCACCTTTTCCAGCCTCTGTGACAGTTAGGTGGGGCCGTGCTACTGGACCTGGCCAATGGAAATGGGCAGAAGTGATGCATGTGATTCCCAGGCCTGGCCCTAACCCCCCCTAAACTGTCTACTACCCCTTCTCCCCCTTCCACAGCATCCACAGAAGCCGCACGTTTAACACAGCAATGTCAAAAGCTGTGACGGAGCCTGAATCCTGGGGGACCAACCTAGATCAAACTGGCACATGAACAAGAAATTAAACTGAGCTATTGTGCATATTTATCACTGCACTGGAACCTGCCCCTTCCTGACTAATACACAGGGAGGGACCCAGTAACTTATCAACCTCACAGCTTAGAGTCACTGGAGTCAGGGTTCAGCCCTCGCTCCCTCTGATACCAAATTGTGTGATCTTCCGCATCTTACTCTACGCTATCATGTTATCCTGTACTGCTACCAAACTATCTGAGGTAAAGAATATCGTCTTAAAAAAAAAGAAAGGCAGGGCTCACTTCTGTAAAAGAAGCCAGGCATTTCGATGTCTCTCCACACACAACCAGCCTTCCCTACATCATGCCACATCCCACAGGAAAAATAAAACAAATTTCTCCTGCTGAGCTCCATTCCTCCAGTTGATAAAAATCCTGGCAGCTTCTGGTACTCAAGTCAGGCAGACATTTAAAACTACTCTTCTTTAAGAGATGCTTCTCCAGCAATTTATTTTCTGTCACCGCCCGTGTTTCTGCCTATGAAGGATGATATTTTGTTCACCTTTGGTGCCTTTACTCCATTGTATTCTGCAGTGAATGTCCCCAAACAATGCTTGCACTATCCATTAGGTAGGGCTGCCTTGACTGGCTGTCACCTGGCAAGGCTGAGTTTCTCAGTCTTTGGTCTTAAACATAATGTCATTTTTTTTTTAGCATATCACCCACCACTATCTCCTGTTGAGTGAGTGTGTGTGCATTAAAAAAAAATGTTTCAACCCAGTATTTCTCCTCTATTCTATATCGCTAGGGCACCCGTCAACACATACAGCAAGCCCAGTGCTTGATGACCCTTTAAAACTGTGAAGCGGAAGGTGCCGAAAAATGACCAGGAGATAGCACATAAATTTGGGAACTTGGAAACAGAAAAGCAAAACTGGAGGCCGAGCAGCAACAATTCTAAGAAAGAAAACGCCAGAGAACTTTTTGCGCTCTGAACTTAACAGGACAGCAAGGTGAGTACTTGATGTCGGACCAGTGAAGTAGAGTGGGGCGCCCAGACTGTGCGCACAAGACACGTGCAGTCACCGAGAGCCCCTTCGGTGTTTGGTGGTGTGGTGCGCACGCTCCACACCTTACTTGCTGTGGGACTTTGGGCGAGGTGTGAATTTCTCTGAGTCTCCCTTTCCTCATCTGTACAATGGAGCTAATGACATCTCCCCTTTAGGATTCTTGGAGGCATTGGTGAGTTGTGTGCGAAGCGTCCGGCCTGCAGTAGTTACCCTTCCTTCATTCAAATCACCTTTCCTGCGGGTTAAGCATTGCTCCTCAGCAAAGTCCAGCCTCTTGAAAGTGTGGAGCAGCCAAGGTACCAGGAGCCTTGCTCAGGAGATGAAGTAGGAGGTTTGGGTGGGTCAGAGGGGAAAATGGCATCCTAGAGAGAAGCAGAGGACTCAGAAGAAACATTCCCTTTCCTTGAACTTGACCTTGTGTGGGAGCGTCTGGGTTTCTGTTTGAGTGAGGGGTCTCTCCCTGAGAAGGTACCTCCTATTTTCTCCCCACATTCCACCCCCCACCTCCATGCCATGGTGATGCAAAGAAGGGTCAGCCAACTCAGACCCGTGGGGGTTAGGGAAGGCTTCCTGGAGGAGGTAGCATTTGACTTAGGTCTTGAAGAAAGAGTGGATGTTAAAGAGGGGAATGAGATAAAGGAGAAACACATTTCAGGCAGAAAACACAGCACATGCAAAAGCATGGACCAGCTCTGTAAGACCTGGACAATAATAATGAAACAATGCCACCCGAAATAGTAGTGGCCAACATTTCCTGAATGCTCGTTCCAAGGTAAAGCGCTTTACGTGAATCGTCTCATTTAACCCTCAGAGTAGTCCTTGGAGACAGGTGATCTTCTCCAGATGAAGAAACTGAGTCATAGGGAGGTTGGGTAATTTGTCCAAATTTACAGTAAGTTAGCTTCTGAGCTCAGAACTTTACCTGGCTTTTCTATTCCTAAAGAAAAACGCTTACAGCCTCTTCTGTACTTCCTCTGAATCTTAATTTGGAGTGTTGAAGCCAAGGGTAGCATTCCTGAGTCATCTTTCTATACCTTTGCTGTTTTCTCTCTGATGCGGAACCCTGGCTAAGTCCGAGACCCAGCAGCTTGGGTGTGTATCCTGCTCCTTGGACTTCCTCTCTGCGCTCGCTGCTCAGTACCCCAGCCATCCATCTTCACAAAACACCGAATCAGAGAAAAGTTCTGGGAAAAACAAAATCGATGGCCGGTGTCACTCCTGGGTCTTTAATGAAATTGCAGCGATGCTTGACTCACCGTGCCTTCCCGAGGTCTACCCCTGACTCCCCAAGCACTTAGCCATCCCTATCGATCCCTCCGCTGCTGGGGATGGGAGAGGTGCCATCAGGAGGAGTCGCTGAAGTCTGTTAATTTGCCTTCTCTTGCGGGTTGCTTTTTCACTTGTTGACTTCACTTATCTCATTTCCTTAATTTCTCCATTTAGAAATAAATAATACTGTCAAGCTAAAAAAGGAAGAAAAACAAAGGAAAGAAGCGTGTTGCTTCTCTTGCTCTTGGAGCCTTTCCCTCTCGCTCTGCTCTGGATCAGAGGGAGCCAACGTGCCCTACCTCCACGGTCGGGTAAGAGCTCCTGTTCAGTGCAGAATGAGGGAAGTTTTCTGGCATTTTTCGTCTTAGCATTGTTGCTGCTCTATATCTGCTTTATGGCTTTTGTTCGTATCTCCAACACCACTTTTAGGACTCTATCCCAAGTAAAGAAAGCATCTCTGCTACTTACTTATAGTGGGAATTTGAAAATAGCCTGTGTTCAGCAGCTTTGGCGTGTAGCAGACAATCATAGCATCTCACATCCCGCAGTAATCACAGCACAGGGAGATAAATGTGCTTCATAACAGAGGTGAGGGCCAATAAAAATAAGAATCCAGACGAGACAGGGACCACTCTGCCTGGAGGAGTTGGGGAAGTCCTACGGAAAATGTGATATTTAAATTGGGTCCTGCAGGATGAATAGGAGTTTCCCAGGGTAGATCAGAGGAGGGTCCAGGCAGAAAGAAGGTGTATGAATGTGGGGGGGGGGCCTGAAAGACCCATTAAGGAGCAGTAAGGCGTTTGATGTGGCAAGAGCTTAGATTGTGAATGTTAGGACAAGGAGGGAGGGAGAAAGGAGAGAAGTGAAGTGGGGTCCGAAGGGCATTGGTACCATCCTGAGAATCTGACATCGGACGATCAATTCAGATTTGCAAGCAGAACTGTGGAAGGATCGGTTCTGTTTCAGGAAAGGTCATGAGGCATCCTGGAGGCAGAGGGACAGTTAGGAGGCTTTGGAGAGGGGCCAGGTGAGGTTTTGCTGAGGTTTGGCCCAAGGCAAAGGTGGAGAAGGCTTAGGTAGGAAAAAGCAGGACTGCCAAGGAGTGGATAAACAAGACTTAATTCTTGGATTTGCAACTTTTTGAAACAAAAGGGAACAAATGATTAGAACACAATTGCACTCAATACAGTTGTGCTCAAGAATACAAGGAGTGCATGCATTCTTTTGAATCAATGCTTTGGGGTTTCTTCAGATATATATACCTAGGAGTGGAATTGCTGGGTCGTAAGACAAGTTCCATTTTTAGATTTTTGAGAAACCTCCATACTGCTTTCCACAGTGGCTGCACCAGTCTGCATTCCCACCGACAGTGCACGAGGGGTCCCTTTCTGCATCATTTTTGCCAACATTTGCTTGTTGATTTACTGATGATAGTCAATCTGACAGGTGTGAGATGGTATCTCATTGTGGTTCTAATTTGCATTGCTCTGATGATTAGTGATGTTGAGCATCTTTTCACATGTCTGTTGGCCATCTGTATGTCCTCTTTGGAGAAGTGTTTATTAGTTATTTACAATAGCCTAGATATGGAAGCAGCCCAAGTGCCCATCAATAGACAGATAGATAAAAAGCTGTGGTACATAGGTACAATGGAATGATACTTGGCCATAAAAAGAACAAAATTTTACCATTTGCAACAGCACGGACACATCTAGAGGTCTTTATGGTAAGTGAAATAAGTCAGAGAAAGACAAATACTATACGATTTCACTTATATGTGGGAATTAAAGGACAATATAAACAAACAAACAAAACAGAGATAGACCTACAAATACAGAGAACAGACCGATGGTTGCCAGCAGGGAGGGGGCTGGGAGCCTGGGAGAAAAAGGTGAAGGGATTGAGACGTGCAAACTGGTAGATACAGAATAGAAATGAGGACGTGAAGTGCAGCACAGGGGTGCAGTCGGTAACATTGTAGTAACTGTGTACAGTGCCGGGGGGTGCTGGAAATACGGAGGGAACGCTATGAAAAGTGTGTGACTGTCTACCCACTATGCTGTACGCCTGAAACTAGTACAAAAGAATGTTGAATGGGAATGGTAGTGGGAAAAGATAAAAAATAAATTAAAACATAAAGAATGTGAGGGGTACCAATGAGGAAGACGGTAAAAATGGGAATTTGGGAAATTATCGCCTCAAGCAGTAGGAATTCCAGAAGAATATCTTCACATCTGGCGCCGGCCTTATACAATGAAAATAAAACTTCTGGTCCTCTCTGGAATGCATCCAGGAAATGTAGTCCACACCCAAGACCCTAAATGGGCAGGCAGATGTCCACGTGTTTCTAGAACCTACCTCATTCTAGACTTTTCTCCATCAGTTTTCCTTCACAGTGGAAGAAATGAAAGTTCATTAAAAATATCACCTTTGAATTTGCTACAAATGAGAGAGTTGGTGGCCAATCTCAAAATATGGGTGTTCTGTGAACATCTACAGGAACCCCTCCCTGAAATGGATGGGTAATTTTGGACACTGGAACTTGGTTGTGCATGTGCACATATGCACACACATGCACACACATACATGTGAACACACACATGCATGCAGGCATACACACGCAGAGCACTCTATCCAGCCCAGCCTGTCTACATTTTTTTGCCTTCCTCTAATGGCTGACCACTTGCACAGCTGATCTGAATGCCCATGGAAACAGTCGCATATATGACTGTGACATTCTTTATGTAATAAGGGAAAAGGAGAGGGTTAGGGTTGGCCCGCAGGGCTGCAAGCTGTGCTGGGTAATAAGGCCCTCGGTTTATAGGTTAATTCTGCCAAAAATATCCTTACAGAGGCTGCCTTCTCGGGCATGTTGGAGAGAGGAGAGTTATCACTCCAGGCACTGCTGTCACTGGGAATACAGGTAAGTAACTGCACCGCAAATGTGGTGTGAAGGGGATGGGCCTCTGTTCAAAGTTGGCAGGGGGGCAGGGTGCAAAGGGAAGCTCAAGGCCTGGGAGATATGGGAGAGAAGAGACCGTCCAGCTTATGTGTTTGGACATTTCCCATTTGGGGACACTGTCATGGTCACCTGGGGAATTCAGATATTCAGCCCTGGTTAGGCCTGGGCAAGAGAGATGGTTGCACGTTTTGGGGCCTGTTTCCAAATAGCACTGTCATTATTACTGAGGGCTTTACATGAGCGGTAGCCTGGTGACAAAGGGGATTAAAATGCCAAGAGTGTGACCGTTGAGTAAAAGCTGGCAATTAACCTCCATGACCCCTATTATCCACTGGTTTTCTCAGAATTAGATGCCAACCCCAGATGAAGTTTTGACCCTACATTGCAGGCTTGTGGTTTATGGTGACAATTACCATTCTGGGCCCAAGTTCCTGGGTGAAGCTTGAGAAATGTCTTTTCTTAACTTGCAGTTCAGTGTCTCACCCTAAACACTCATCTCTAGGGACTCTCACTGCAGCTTCCCCTTGTGGGGATCCCATAATTTTTTAGGGTAAATGCTAAACTATTGTAATAATACCAAAAAATGCACAGCTTTACACAAGATTTAAATTTACTTCTCTCTCACATAACACTTCAGTTGTAGGAAGATGGTGGAGGTGGCATGGGTGACTCTGGCTTGTTGAGGCCTGGGACCCTTGGGACCCATGTGGCTTCTCTCCTGAAGGTGATCATCCTTTAGCTCAGGAGTCAGCAAATATTTTCTGTACGGGCCCAGACGATAAATATTTCCAGCTTTGTGATCCAAATGGCCTCTGCTGTGACTGTCACTGCAGCACTAAAGCAGCTAGAGACTCTACCTGAACAAATGGCCACAGTTGTGTTCCAAGAAAACTTTATTGACAAAAACAATTGGTGGACAGGATTTAGACTGTGGATGGCAGTTTCCTCACTGGGATCCGGAGCAGTGCAGTCCAAGGGGAATATAATGCAAGCCATATATATATACTTTTTAATTGAATAGGTACATCTCAAGTGCTTGGTAGCACACGTGGCTCTCAGCCACCTGGTTAAAGCTGGCTCATCGGCACTACTTTTGCATTCCAGCTCGTGGGCAGAGGGAAGGAAACACGTGCCCAGTTTTTGTAGAGTCAAGACTCCAAAGTCACATACGTCTTTCCTGGACTTAACATTGGGAAGAATCCAGTCACTTGGACACATCCAACTGCAAAGGAGGGTGGGGACTGTAGTCTCTGGCTGGGTGGCCATGTGCCCAACCAACACTTGGCAGGAAGAGTTCCATCACTTCACTAAGAGGAAGGAGGGAGAGAAGGTATTGGTTGATAGCAGTTTTTGTAATGCCATTTAAGTCTTATTTAACTGTCTTTCTGAAACCATGCCTTGGCCTAGGGTGGTCCTGAAAGTCAGTCTGTTGGGGTGGGAATGATAACAGGTCCCTGTTCAGATCCCGTCTTTCTCTCCTTGACACCCTGGATCCCTCTGCCACTCCTCTGAGTCCCTCTCTACCCTTGGCACCAACACTCTGTCTGAATTCATTTCTCAGGGCTGCCGTCGTAAATGAACGCACACTTGGAGGCTTAAACAATAGCAGTTGATTCTCTCATAGTTCTGGAAGCCAGAAGTGCAAAATCAAGGTGCCAGTGGGGCCACGCTGCCTCCAAAGTCCTCGGAGAGAATCCTCCCCTGCCTCTTCTAGCTTCTGGCCTAGCTCCTGGCCTTCCATGGCTTGCACCCATCATTCCTATCTTCACATCATCTTCTCTCTATTTCTCTGTGTCCTCAGCTCTGCTCATAAGGATGCCAGTCATTGGATTTAGGGTCTGTGCTAAATTCAGGATGATTTCTTCTCAAGGTGCTTAATCAGTTATACCTGCAAAGACCCTATTTCCAAATAAGGTCATGTTCTGAGTTCCAGGTAGACATGGATTTTGGGGACACTGTTCAATTCACTACACTCCTTACTAGGACTCTGAATCATGGCCAGGAACCTTCCAACCACTCCCCCTGCCTTCCCACCATGTCCCTGAATTTCTGCATTCGAAACCCCTTATATGTAGGGAACCCAGCACCAGAGAAGAGGTCAGGTAGCTCCTTTAGGGCCTCTCAAATGGCAGGAGGAGCCAGAAAAGACCGGAGAAGGGTGTGTAGAGTAGAAGGCCCCTCAGCACTGCAGGTGGCAGGAGGGAGTAAGGGACAGGGAGCGTAGAAGCAAACCCGATTCTCGGCCTATTTCCACTAGGACTAAGTAAGTGCAACCATCATGCCTCATGGATGGCAAATACATACAACACTTTGCACCCTCCGATAAAATAACAGGGAAAGAAAACAACTAAAGAACAGGATCACCCTGTCTAGTTCTCATACCCCAAATAAATGAGTCCTCGAGCATTTCCTGACAGTTGCTGATTACCTAGCAGAATGCCTTTATCCCTGACTTGTGCAATGTTGGCTTCTACAGATGTGGAGACAAAAATCACATCTGAAAATTGCTCTTGTTCCACCATGAACAGACAAATAGAAAGTTGGCAATGTTGGCAGTTTTTGCAGTGGCTTTAAAAAAATACCTGTTGTGTTTTTTAAAATTTCTGACATCCTGGCAATTCTTTGAAGGTAGACTTCTTGCTTTTGCTTCTGAGCTTCCTTTTGCAGGTTTTTAAAGCTGTGGCTGGGGAAGAATGATGACAGTACCTGAGATGAGGCCTATTGCAAACATCCTAATTGGCTCAACCATAGCTCCTGGCCTCCCCGCAACCCATTTTCTCTACGGAGGCTAGAGAATGTTTGAAACCCAGACCTGATGATGTTCCCTTCTAGCTACTAAGCTATATTGTGTTCCTGTGCTCTTAGAATAATAACAAATATGGACATGGCACTGGACGTGTGTCAAACACTGTTCTAAAAAGTTTTATATACACCAGGATTAGTTATTTTAATCCTACTATTAACACTCCCATATTTCACATGAGCAGACAGAGATTAAGTGACACAGCTAATAAGTGATAGAGGGGGAACTCAAACTCAAGGGGACAGGCTCCAGAGTCTGTCCTCTTACCTGCTGCTCTGGACAGTGGCCTAATGGCCTTTGAGACTTTCCACGATGCCCCTGCCACTTTGCCAGCATCCTTACTCCCTGCACTCTGGCAACACTGGTCTGCTTCTGCTTCCTTGTATATCTCCTTCCCTCACTCGCCACAAGGCCATTGCACACACTCTGATCTGCTGAGCACACTCTTCTTTTCTGTCTTAGCAAAGGTAACTCTTCCCAGACCTCCGTTTGAGAATGGCATCCATGATCTCCCCCAGTAGATCAGGGCTCCCTAGGGAGGCTTCCAGGGCACTGAGAACTTCCGCACACCACATACCCCAGCTCTATCTCTTGTTGGTTTGGGTGATTAGTTGGTAATGCCCTTGCTTCCCCTCTCCTCACCTCCTCCAAACTGTGCAAGCTTCCTGAGGACAGCATTCTGCTCTCTGCTGACCCTCCAGGGCCCAGCATGTGGTCTGGCTCACAATTTTTTCAGGAGAAGGAGACAGATGAAGAAGATGTTGTTGAATCAGCGATGTCTGATATAGAAGTACAGAAGAGCTAACAGGGGATGGGGAGGACCAAAACTGTGATTTGTTGTGTTGGTTCTAGTTCTGACTTGACCTGCTGTTGTTGGCCTTGACGCCCAGAGCAGGGGACGAGTGGGCTGCCCTGGAGAGAGCTTGGGCCCTGGGACCAAAGGACCTTGCTGTGAAGTCTGTCCTCAGGGCTGATGTTCTCCCACATTTCTGTGTATTTCAGATGCTCTTTATTTTCCCCTTCACATTTTAATGTTTTTGAAAGCACAATTGATCTTACAACAGAGCCGTCCACTTAATGAAGTGTGTTTTTTGTTGGTCCCTGCAAAGCAGTTGTGAAATCAATGGAGAGTCCCACAGTCAATGGCGTTTTGGAATTGAGGTAATTCTGTTTGTGGCCTTGGGTAAAGTCTTTGCTTTTCTGAGGCCTAATTTCCTTATCTGAAAAGGGCAGGGCTGTCGTGGATATCGGAGATGAATGCAACGGCCGCAGTACAGTGATGGGTAGCTTTAATTCATCAACAGCGAGTCTGTTACGAGTTTCATAAAATACGTGTCCGATTAGTGTTTTGCTAGAATGATCCATATCCTTGCATGGTTAGTCACACACTTGGTTACTCACAATTTTAAAAAGAAAATGAGAGGGAAGATTTTAGGGGCTCATTCTTCTTTCCATTTTAATTAATGCTGCATAAAGCCTCTTTCTAGCATCTCTGCTTTGTGAGGCAAACTTTCATTCCCAATAGCCCCGGGGAGAAGCAGTGTCTAAGTGGTCACTAGGGTGTGCTCTTAAAACTCAGTGTTTTTCTCCTTTCTCCTACTTTCTAAAGACTCTAGAAATAATCTACTCAGGACCTTGCTTCTCTACCTTACATTAAAAATTATATGGAATTTGAGTCATCTACAAAGCACATCTTTTTCAAAGTCAGGGCAATTACTTGTTCTATTTCTACATCTAATGCTCTCTCCAGTTTATTCTTGGTGAGCATTAGTCAGTGCCGCTATTTTTCAGAAAAGGAGTCTATTTGCTCCAAACCAATAACTGGAGTATAATCTCGGTTAAGTCATCTGCAGCCTTGATTTACGTCACTGTTGTTCATTGACACGAGCCAGGACAAGAGAAGTGATGTAAATTAAGCGGTTAGATGATTCTGTGAAAAATTATGGCTTTGTGAAGGACCTCCCTGAACCCTTAAAAATAGCACAAGACCAAAAAATAGCTGCTTTCACCATATTTAACTTGGCAGATGCATGTGTACTAAGAATAATTGAGAAAACACACGAGTGTATTTGGATTAAAAACAGAAAAAGCAACTGCCGAGTGAGGGCAGAGAAGCAGCGTAAAGTGGACGGAGCACACTGTCCAAATGAAGAATCCCAAAGCCCTTTTCTGCTGATTGGAGGGGTCGGCCAGACTGAGAGAGAGTTCAAAGCACAACTTTCCATTGACCAACTTCTGTGGATATTAGCAAATTGCCTTTTCTCTCTATTTATGCTGCTATGATAGAGTTTTTCACTATTTGCTGTAGAACCTACTCCTCATCTTTTAAACATTAATTTAAGTTTTGGAAAATAGTAAAAAACATGGAGAGTTAAGTTGGGTGAAGAAAGTTGATGATCAAGTGGAGTAATGAATGTGTATCTGCGTGAGAGAGAGAAAGGTTTTTCCTAATTGCCAATAAAGCAATAAAATCAACGATAGTGTGTTAAATGGTGTCCACTCCCCAAAAGATCTGCTGTGTCCCAATCTGAGGGACCCATGAATGCGACCTTATTTTAAAAAGTAAGAGGTAAAGTTAAAGCTCTCAAGATGAGGTTATCCTGGATTATCCGAGTGGACCTTGAATGCCACGGCAAGGATCTTAGAGACAGAGGCAGGGGGAGATTTGCGAGTGCACAGAGGAAAAGACCATCTGAGGGTGAAATCAGAGACTGGAGTGAAGCAACCGTGAGCCTTGGAGCGCCTGGAGCCAGCAGGAGCTGGAGCAAGCCGCAGAAGATTCTCTGTTACCTCCTTCAGAGGGAGCGTGGCCTGGCCAATACCCTGATTTCCAATCTCTGTCCAACAGAATGAAGAGAATTTCTTTTGTATTAAGCCATCGTGTTTGGGGTAATTTGTTGTAGCAGCTCCAGAAAGTTAGTACACTGGTGTTTTTTATCAGGCTTATAAACTTGGTTTTCAGATAATTCCCCAAAAGAGAGGAATTTCATAATTAACTTGAGCAGGAACAGTGTCATGGAAATAAGTGTCTTATTTTCCGGCACTCTACTTAAAATAATTTCCCCCCACCTGTATGCACCAGGGTCCAACTAGGGAAACAGAAGCCGCTTTAGGTGTTTACAGAGATGGGATTTATTACAGGGATGTGTTACAGCCCTGAGACAGAAGCTAAAAAGTCAAAAGGAGACAGAGGAACAACCCAGAGAGCAGCGGCTGTGAGAACCCATGGCTGGCCCTAGGGAGGAGGTGGTTTCAGGGTCAGGCTCTGGGTTCAGGGTCACCTATAAGAAGCTGGAGCCATGGTGGGCTAAAGTGGCAGCAGATGCCACTGAAGGTGGAGGTGAAGGGAAGAAATAGCCCAGCTTCTCCTTCCACTGCCCTCCCACCGCCCTCAGTCCCTCCCATTGGCTGAACCAGGCTAGAGAAGCGTTAGGGCTCAGTTAAGTGAGGGTGTTGGCCAGTGGGATGTGGGAAGGCAGAGGGAACAGTTTTGAGCAAACGCTCAGCTCCTGGCCTGAGCCCTTGGGCTGTAAGGACACATCAAACGTTGTCCAAATGAAACATACCCTATGCGGTCAATTACTTCCTGCAATCCCACCCCGGGGTCGGGGAGAGGAGGTGATGTAGGGGAAGGGTGCTATAGTATAAAACCATGGACACGGAATAGTAAAAAAGAATAAAAAACCAGTCAATAGTGTGTGGGGAACATTGAATATAAATGAAAGTTTAGAGTAAATCATCTAATAAACACAATTGTAAGCAATTCAGGCATACTTGGAGGACACCTGAGAAAAGATCTAGATGAGCCACTGCTGAGTGCAGATGAGTAATGAGTTAGTTATTATTATTCCTTCTGAGGGAAGAATTGACAAAGAAGTGATCTGTGTCCCTTGGTTCCTGTTGCATCTGAGTGGAGGTGAGGGGGGGTTATCAGTGAGGCAGGGGTCTTCCCAGTGCCCCTCCGTCTGCTCTCCTAGGCTCCTGAAGTTATGTCTGAAGTTGCTCAATGTCCTCTTCAGCTGGGGACAGTGCAGTTGGGGGGACTGTGGAGAGCCAGCTGGAATAGTCAAAGTCAGAGTGACAGAAAGGGGACTCGCCACCTGAGATCACATCCCTCCGGCCTCCTGGGAATCCTTCATCCGTTTAGGAGAGGAGAGCATCATTTCCGAGAACTGCTTGATCAGAACCTAATTATCCCTGGAGCCATGAGTTTGAGCAGTGGGGTTCCTGTCACCTGGCGTTGACAAATGGGTCAGTAGCCAGGACAGAATGAGCCGCTGTCACGTACACGTTAGGGCTGGTCACTCAGCTTTGGTACAGAGACACTTTTCCAACTGAACACACCTATGCTTGGCACCTTATTAAAAAAAGGAATTGTGGACACCATGTCCTAGAGAGGACACCACGTCCTAGGCAAGACACCAGCAATGTGGCCCTACTTCTCTCCTGGAAGGCACTGCCTCTATCCAAACTCAGTGGGCAGATCTGAGTCCGTGACCTTCTTGGTCTCATGGCACCGGAAGCTGCCTTCTTGTATCTCTCCTCTTTGCATCCAGGACCTGTAGGTCTTCCTGCTGCCCCTGCCTTCCTGTGTATTCATTCCCAAAGCCCAGAGCTTCAGAAATTGAAAAGCTCTGGGGTTGTGTGGTCTGATGCTCTTGTTAAGACACATGAGACCCAGAGGCATCCCGTTGATTTATCTAATGCCCAACAATTGGTTCAGGGCAGAACCAGGCCTCGGGCTCTTCTCTCTGCTCAATGTCACCTCTATCCCCTCTCTGTTCTGCCCTTTGCTTTCTCCTTCACTGGATTTGGTCTCCATGGAGCTCCATAAGTAGTGGCGAAAGTTCCGTCTGCAGCCTGCTCTCGCTTAGCCAGGACCTCCTGTGTCCACGGAGATCTTGGTAGATCTGACTTGAATCTCCAGCCTGTGAAAGGCCAGAGCCCTGCCTGTGATTTCTACAAATCCCTGGGGTTTGGTTGTCAGGGTGCCTTGGCCTTGGGCCACTGCTCTGAGCATGGAGTCTCTGCTTCATCTGTTGTGGAAAAGGCTCTGTTGTTGGTTTTCACCAAAATTAAAAACAAACAAAAACTACTCATCCTGAGCATGTGTGCTTTCGGTAGTTTTCCCAAAGATTGGTGGAGGGTGGTCACAGTGAAGAATCATATAGCTAGCAGGCCTTCCTCATCCCTTTGTCTCTGCCCTTCCTTCCTGCCCCATATTTTCTATCCCACGCTCACTCCTGGGAAAACAGATTCTGCCCTTCTTCTCCTGCAAGGCATTTAGTCAACCTTTGGAGTCCCACTCTCATAGTATGGCATACTAAGGCAGCCATTGCTCTCCTGGGTAAATAAACAGGTCCCCACCTACTAACACAAAAATGATCTCTCTCCATGTTATTCTCAAACCCCTTTTCTCCCAGTCTCTTCCACCTGGCACCTGGGCACATCCACCAGATGTTCCACAGACAGCCCAGCTCTGGACCTACTGTTTTCCCTTGGAAGCCCTCTTCCTCCTTCTCGCCCTGCTGCGTGCTCTCCTTGGCCAACACTGTTATTGGTCTCAGATTCACCTGCATGAGGGTTAGGGAACAGCACAGGGCTTGGAATGGGCTTTTGGATCAGAAAAC
This sequence comes from Macrotus californicus, assembly GCA_007922815.1. NCBI lineage: Eukaryota > Metazoa > Chordata > Mammalia > Chiroptera > Phyllostomidae > Macrotus > Macrotus californicus. Next base: position 87,425 of record VMDR010001335.1, on the reverse strand, counting down.
ACAACTTGGAATTCTGACTCGGCCACAGCCTGTGCAACCTAAGGCAAATTACTTGACCCCCCCCCCCACACCCCACATCCCACCCCTGCCTCAGACTCTTCCCCTGTATGTTGGGGATATTTATACCTTCTTGGCAGATGCATTTCCAGTCTTAAGATAAACTTACCTAAAGGGCTGGCACAAGTAGGCGTTAGAAGACTGTTAGCTATTATTCCTGCTGTCGTTATTAATCAGTGGCTTTGCTCATTTCATTTCCTCCACATAGAGTGGCACTCTCTTTGTACCTGTCTGTTTAGATCCTAACCATTCGCCATGGCCCAGCTCCAGTGACAGCCGCCCTGGGAAGCCGCCACTGGGCAGCCATGTACTCCTGCTTCTGTGCATTCATGGCTCTCTGGGCTGTGAACTCCGGGTAAGCAGTGAATTTATAAGAAGAAATCATTGCCAATAGTCTCTTGGGTCCAGAAAGACCTGAAGAGCTTCTTTAGCAACTTTTACTGAGCCCCTCTAATTTTTGGTCAGCTGATCAAGACTGTGTCTTTCTTTTTATGAGCAGTTGTCATGTATTATCATTTCTTTAGTTATTTATCTGTTGTTTAAGTGCTGGCTCTTCGAGAGCAGGACTTAAGGGCCAGGAATCTTTGTGGCCTCAGTCCTTCACCCAGGATTTGACACATTCAAGGAACACAATAGATGTATATTTAAAGTGTTCAGTAACTGATGGTTACCGGAGGGGGAGGGGGAGAAGGTAAAGAGGGTGAAGGGGACTAAGAGGTACAAACGTCCAATTTAACTAAATAAGTGACGGGACTACAGTGGGCAGCCCAGGCTGTGTAGGAAATAATATTGTCATAACTTTGTGTGGTGACAGATGGGTAGCAGACTTATAGTGGTGATCACATCGTAAGGCATATAAATGTTGAATTGCTATGTTGTACACCTGAAGCTAACATAATATTGATGTCAACTATACTTTGATAAAAAATAAAAAAAATAAAACATAAAGTGCTCAGTAGATGAGCTTTTATGAAAAACAAAATTCAATAAGCAAGAGTTCTTAACTCCTGTTAAGCAGTGAATTTCAAGGAAGAAGTCATTGCTAACATTCTCCTGGGTCCAGGAAGGCCGGGAGATCTTCTGTACCAGCTTTGACCAAGTTCCTCTCCGTTTGTGTCAACTGGCAAAACCCAGATGTCTTTCTTATCATGTTTTGCAAACCTGTGGAATCACAGCTCAGATGTCTCTTCCCGAAAGGCCTGGAGGCCCAGCGGCCAGGGATCAGTCTTCAGCTGTTAGCTCCTCTGGATCCTCCTCAGCTTGTAAGCTGAATTCACTCTTCTCCCAAGGAATGCCTGGGCTGTGACTGAGCAAGTTGGTGGTGCAGGGCCGGCTATTTCCGCCCAGTGTGGGGCTCCTGTACCTGAATTGTGGTGTCCACGTCACAGACTGATGGCTCCCGGGCCCTGGCTGACTCCCCCCTTTTTCTGTGACAGGTGTTATTCCCTAATAAGACTTTTGTCCTTTCAATCCCAGCTAAGCCACTGCTTCCCAAAGATCCTAAGCAGCACACCACTGTAGACCAGTGCCCCAGGAGAACCTAGAAAGAGCCAGAAGTAAGATTGACTCATTTTCCAGGAGCTGTGCACGTTTATGGCGGGTGAAGAAATACAGAATCTTGAGCTGTTCTGACAGCACTGATTTTGGCTGTACTCTGGCCATTGGAAGCCTTATCCAGTGACCTGCCCATATATCAGAAAGGACACTAAGGGTCTTTTGGTTTTCACAGGAAAATCCAGCTGTAATTACATTGTCCAAAAAAATCATAGTAACATCGATCCGAGGGAATGTTATTCGTGTGGCGAATTTCCTGATTTCCCAAATGAGTCTAAAAACAAGACATTATTGATGAATCCTATTATTCCTTTCAGAGGATAAAAGATACAAATAAATAGTGCTGTCTTAGATTGTATACCCTGAGGAACTATCACATCTCATCCTGGAATGGGGAGGGGTGTGGAGGGTGGCGGGAGCGGTTTCTCCAGCTGGCCCTTCTTTGGTCTGGAGGCTTCCTGGATTGTCTGTGATCTCCAGGTGTGACTATGTCTTTTCCTCTCCCTGCCCTTGTCACCCTTCGACAAGTCTCTCCTGCTTCTGGGGATTCTTGTCTCAAGCCAGGCGACATGTGCATCAAGGGGAAATTCATAGAGGGCTTTCATCTTGCCACTCACCTGTGGCACTCAGCTGGTGCTTCCTGGCATGTTTGGACAGGTTTATCTTGCAGGTCATGTGTGGCCTGAAAATCATCAAGACCCAGTCCCTGAGAGCTTATAGAAAAGTCGCACTTAACGTTGCTTTTAGACAACAGTCCAATGTCAGAGGTATGCCTTCATCGACAGCCACCTGGGTGGTTTCTACATCTGGCTGTTGTGAATAACGCCTCAGGGAGCATGGGGGTGCAGTTATCTCTTTGAGATCCCGGCTGGACCTCCTTTGGCTATACACCCAGCAGTGGGACTGCTGGATCGTGTGGTAGTCCTAGCTTTACATTTCTGAGAAACCTCTATACTGTTGCCCACAGCGGCTGCACCAATTTACATTCCCACCAACAGTGCACAAGGGGAACAGAAAAGATAGGTCTTTAAATACCTTGGGGCAAGATGGAGGAAGAAATGGCGGGGCTTTGCTATCTAGAATCTTGTGGAAAGCACTGACATATTCTTTTTCCAGTGCCTCCCCTAACCCCAGCCCAATGCCCTCCAGCGTGGTGATGGAGCTGGACGGCTCTGATCACTGCACCCTCTGGTACTTTGACATTGGCTGCCTGATCTTGGGCAGGACACTTAATCTGTCTACTCCTTGGGAAATGCCTTCTGGGCCAGGGTGGTTGTGAGGCTACAGTTGGGATCATGGGAGTGAAAGGCCTTGTTAAGTGTAAACCTGCTGTGTAAATGTCAGATCTTCTCATTGTACCCCTAGGAGCTGCTTACCTTCTCCTGCCACAGAAGGGAAATACCCTTGAGATAGAAACACTCCCAGACTTTTCTTAAACAGAGGGCAAGCCTTCGTCTGACGTGAGCTACAGCAGCCTGCTGAGGACCAGCTTGGGGTTTACCACGGCCTCTTCCTGAAATGCCTGCTCCTGGGGGTCAGCACTCAGGCCCGTGCACGTACCCTTTTTGCCCTTCCCTAAATGGCCCATCAGTGCCTCTCAGACTGAATCAGCTGTCTTTGGGAGCCACATAAATTCTAAGCTCCAGTGTTTTTCTAACAACTGAGAAACAAGGAGCCATGAGGTTTGTTTAAGGGATGAATATATCTCAGTGTAATGGCAGTTCTGGTCTTGTCCTGGAGTAAGGGGACCTGAGGGGGCATGTAGTGGTGTCACCCCCACTTTGGTCCCTGGCTGGGCTACTGAGCTTCTGCCCAGGTGCCTGGGGGTTGCTGGTCCAAGGGTCCAGGATGTCCACCTGGATTGGCTGAATGAGAGGCAGGGCAGGCTGGGGGCAGCTGGAATCCACAGCTGGACCACATCTGCCTTGTCCATCACTGTATCCCCGAGCCTACCACAGCGCTTGGCTCTGGGGAGCCATTCAATAGTATTTATTGAACAATTAAACTAAGCTTTCCAGTTTTCAGATAGATTCTATCTCTTGGGTTGTGGAAGAACTAAGACACTTCTGAGGTACTAGCAGGCTATTATGACATAGAAAAGTCTTATTTCCTTGGGTACATGCTAAGCTTCTTGAAAAGAAATATATTTAAACATATACCTATCTAGATTTATATCCTTATCTATATTGATCTGTATCCATATCCATACCTATATCTATGTCTATATTTATATCTATTGATATTTATATCTCTCTGTATCCAAATCCATATCTATCTATACCCATATCCATGTCTATACCTATATTTATATCTGCCTCCACCCATATCCACATCTGTATCTCAGTGATTTATGGCTCTTAATGAACAGGTAGAGACCCACTAGGTAACTACTGAATTAACTAACTTGTATGGCTTATAAAGAAGTTTCAGATTCTTCAACTGATTTCATCCTTGAAGCAACCCAGAGTGATACACATCATCCTCTTCCAGTTGCAGAACTGGGAGTCACGGCCCCTGGGAGATAAAACCTGCCAAGGTGACCAGTGGTGGAACTGAGATTCCAATAGCCTTCCGATAGCACATTGCATGGTGCCCTCCTACACCACAATTTCTTAGTACTGGGTTGTGAAGAGTTCAGGAAAGGGAGACATGGGCCAGGGTCAGGGGAGGGGGCTCTGGGGATAAGTTCTGGATGCTTTTTTTCAGAGCAACCCTTCCTCTAAGACGTAGGTGAGGTGGAGAGGGGAGACCCATCGCCAGGCCTGTAGGTAGCAGTGGAAGCCTTAGTTCATTTTCTGATTTCAGGGACTCTCTGAAATTCCTCCTTGGTGTTTAGTTTATTTCTGAGAGCAATGTTCAAACACAAACGTCCCTTGGAAGAGCAGTCCAATGAGTAAACAGGCATTGGGATTCGATGTGGATATATTTCCGATATTTCCCTCAGAAGACATTTTGATGAGGGCTGGGGTGGGTTGAGCATAAGAGCACAGAATAACTCAAATGTTGTAGAGTGGAAAAATTATAAGCCCCAAGTGTCTCTGATTTCACCTTGATTAAAATTGAGACCAGAGGCCACAGGCTTCAGTAGCGGGAATCTTGAGAGAATATATGTTTCTTGAGAATGCAAAGCATGGAATTAACCAGTGTTTTAGAGCTCAAAAGATATTTGCGGACCCATTATTATAAGTTTAAGCTAAATCTGTACTCCTTGTGCAGCTTGTTCTAAAGTAGAATTTCTAAGTCTGCTGAGAAGACCAAGGAGATTTCCCATAAAATTATTATACTGACTTGTAAATGTGAGACTGTGAGAGTTTGTTATTTAGAAAACTGTCCTTATTTTAGGGGACTGACTTTACTCAGACCCGCTGTCTGTGACTCACAGATGTATTTCCAATCAATTCAACCCAACTATGATTGGGTTCCTAGAACTAGGAATGTAGCTAAAGGCATTCTGTCTTATAAATATAAAGTGATGTATTAGTCAGGGTTCTCCGGAGAAACAGAACCAATAAGATTGATTATATTTATATATATTTATATATATATTATACATATGTATATATAATATATATTAGAGGATTTATTATAAGACTTAGCCAACACAGTTATGGAGGCTGAGAGGCCCCATAATCCACCATCTGTAAACTGGAGACCCAGGAAAACCGATAGTGTAATTCAGCTTGGTCCAAAGGCCTAAGAATCGGGGAAGGGGTGAAGGGCAGGGTGCAGTGTGATGGTGTAAGTCCTGGTTTGAGTCCAAAAGCCTGGGAAATAGGAGCGCCAATGTCTGAGGACAGGAGAAGACAGATGTCCCAGCTCTAGCAGAGAGGGAATTCACCCTTCCCAGGGTTGTTGCAGTTGGGTGATGTGTTCATCATGAATCTAGTCACTGTGGCTGGGAGAATGTAATGTTCAGGAATGCTTTGGTCTAGAAGACATGTGCAAGGGGGTTAGAAGTATTCATCAAGTTAGCCACATGGATTGAATTTTGAGAAGGAGCCATTTCCTCCCAAGCAAAAATGTGTCTGGTTGTCATGAGACAAGGCAGCTGAGGCTGGGTAACAAATATTCCACAGGGCTCCATGACACTGGTGTGGGGAGGAGGTGCCAAGGGTCACCAAAAACCATGGCCAGGGCTTGAGGGCCTTTCAGCTGATTTAGGAAACTGCGTGAGATCCACAGGCAGCCCTACAAGGACGTGACTGAAAATCAAGAGGCCACTCAGAGACAGATTCAGAGCGTGCTCCAGACTTGTGACCTGCCCCCCTCCCACGAGTTTGTGAAGAAAGGATGTGGTGGGAAGCCAGAAATGGCATCTGTATCTGACCAGCAGCAGCCAACCACAGGAGTGGCATGTTGGGGTGATGTGGTCAAAGAGGGATTGGCAAATTCTCTGATAAAAAAATACGGGCAAGATGGCTTTGTTTTTTATTTATTTTTCCTACCTCAGGGGATCTAATTTGTAGCCATTCAAACTGAGTGCTTTTGAGGTTTGGATGAATAATTTTTCTTCCGGTTGTTACAGCAAGCATCGGAGCCAGAAATGTTAGGCATTAGTGAAAGCTTTCCAAGGCTGGTAGTCTGGTGAGAAGGCCAGCTGTGGGGTGGGAGTGGCGTTTGGTTGGAAAATAGGGGAGGGAGATGCGAAGCATGATGAGGTCTCTGGGATTCTTATGAGATTCACAGTTTGGTTTAGTATTTGAAACTATTTTTGGTCTAAAAATAGATTTCCCCAAACTGCGATGTTCCTAGATTCATCCTGTTCCGTGAGATTTCTGTTGTTTCTTACTGACTGCACCTGAGATATATTTTCTCTTCAATGTTTGTGTGTCCAAAATGTCATTCATTCATTCATTCATTCATTCAAACAACCAACATTACATTGAAGGCTTACTGAGGGAGAATCAACATTCCATCAAGGGTTAAAGAGTTCCCAACTACCTCCCTCTCATTTCCTCTTTACCATCCCGATTGGTCATCTAGCTGCCCACTTGGCTGCATGTGATACCTCCTGGACATTTCAGAGCCAACATCTCCAAAACCAATTTTTTTATACCTCTCTTCCAGCCAAACCCTCTCCTATTCTAGGCTTCCTCAGCTCAAAAAATGGTGCCTGTACCTACCTACCCCCTGGCTCAAGCTAAAACATTCTTAATGGGAGGCATTCTTGATGTTTCACTGATTTCAAAGCTAATCCAACCCAGCCCCTGGTAGACTCTCAATCAATACTGACCAAACCGACAGGTGGTTAAATGAGCTGGGCACTGCATGGACAATGCTTGGAGCTGCCTCTCCAGCCGGCGCCGCATCAGCCCCTATAGGGACAAATGTGTGCTCACATCATGGAGACAGCTCGAGAAAGTGTACATCTGAGCAAGGATTTTTACATTTTGAAAAACTCTTGCTGTTTCTTGGAAACAGATTTTCTCTGATTGTCTACTAAGTTTCCCCCCCCCCCCAATGGCTGAAGATACTGGAACCAACCCCAAATAATCTGCATTTCCATTTTTATGTCATAATTTATAAACTGCACTTATAATTTACAAGCACTCACTTAGTGTCTCTAATGGAGCCGAAACAAATACCAACCCTGCCAGCTATGCTCCCTCAGTCTTCTCTCTGCAGCCTTCCTATCAGGAACTTTCTAGTCTTTGAGGTTGGCGAGGATGGGCTGGAGTCAGCCCTGGCTTGGGGAGGATAAGGACAGTGATAATGATATGTTGTATGTACACAGGGAAGAGAAAGGAAGGTCTCGTTGTCTCATTATTCCCACTTCACAGCTGAGGAAGTAGAGGCTGAGATGGGAGGAACATGAGCCAGGATTGCTGGTGAGTGGTGCAGCCAGGCCTGGAATCTGTATCTCTGGCACTCCTCATACCACATGTCTTTCCAGGACACCAGACCAGGGTCTCTCCACCTAGGCACTGGTGACATTTTGGGCTGTATCATTCTTTGTTGTGCATTGCAGGATGTTTCACAGCATCTCTGGCCTCTACTCCAGATGCCAGTGGCACCTATCCCACTGTGACAACCCCAAATATCTCCAGACATTGCCAAGTGTCACCCCTGATTGAGAACCACTGTGCTAGACTGTGTTCTTATCCTTGATTATAAGGAAGCACAGAAGTTAATAAAACTCATCTCCTTTCAGAGCCCCTCCTCCACTCCAGCTGTTCCCACGAGTCATGGGGGTTAGCTGAGAATTGCTTTTCCACAATATCACTCAGAATTCTGAACAAATAAATGCCCAGTACTTCCTGTGTGGCAGTAGGTGTGTTACATTCTTGATCACATTGAACCCCCCAAATTGAGGCTTAAAGCTTGTCTGAGATTGCAGTCAGTGAGTGGCATGCTGGGACACTAACCCAAACCTGTCTAATCCTGGGGACAGAGAGTTTATCTTCCCCATCCTCCTCCTCACTCCACCGTAACACAGTGAGAAGTGAAAAGTAGATTTCCTTCCTTGGGTCAGCAGGAAGGTACTCCATTAGAGGAGCCTTGCCCCCTCCCCACCCAGGAGCCCATCTGTCTAAAGGCGGGCATCTTTCAGGCGTGCAGGACACACATCCATGATAGTGGGTCTATGTGCCTGTCGCCCTACCCAAACCATGGTCTGTGTCCTCACCCCCAGCTCTGGGCCTTGCTGAGCAGAGCATTTATGGAATGCATGTCACCACAGAAGTGAGGACTGGACACAGCAGCCAGTTCTGGAGAAGGATCCTCCTGGCTGTCTCCTGGGGAACTTGGGCAAGAGAAAAACATCTCTGAGCTCGATTTTCCCATCTATAAAACGGGAAGACCCATTTTCTCGGGGGAGCTGTGAGAAGGAAATGATGATAAATGTAGGCTGGTCCACGTAGATGCTAGGTGTTGGATAAACACTTCCTGCAGTGAACATCTACTTCCTCCACGCGGTTACCTGCAGCAGCTCACTTTCAATTCCAGAACACCTTTGGTCAGTTTCTGACCCCGGTGCACCATGTACAGTTACTTCTTAAGGCTGTCTGCTCAGCTAGACTTCAAGTTCCCTGAGGATAGGACCTACTCCTTTTGCCCCCTCCCACAGTGGGCAGCCTGAGACATACTCAGAAGGATGGCTGAGGAAGGGATAGTGATGATGATTCCTGCAGGAGTAACCTTTTGTCTCGGCACTGCCTCCTCTGGGTGAACCTTAACAGAGAAAATGGTCTGCCCTGGTAGTAGCCTGATGATGGCGCCCTGGACTCCCCGCTCTCTCAGTTCGGGCTATGAACCATCATTTTGGTTCTGTTTTGGCCATTTTCTTTGATTTTCCCAGTTGACACTACCTTGTGGTAATTAGATTCAAGTTCAATGTAGCAAACATGCAGAATGGAGGAGGGGCTCAGTAGGGACTGGTTACCAATCCCCACCCCAGGCCGAAATACAGGGCCCAGGATCCGACCCCCATCTCTGCCCAGCCATCTACTTCTCAACCGTCAACCAGTTACTGGTGCTGTTTGTGCCTCAGTTTCCTCACCAGTACATTAAGGAGATAAATACAACCTGCGTCAAAGGGTTAGGAGTAGATTAAATGTGCAGTGCCTAGAAAGTATCAGGACCTCAATCTCTATTAACAAAGCACTCCTGCTCTGCAATTGGGGTGGGTGGGGTGCCCGAGAGCGAGCTGAATAAGGGGAAACTTTCACGGGCTTCTCGGCTCTGTAGCCTGCAGCAGGCAGGCCGCAGAGTGGCAGGGGCGCACACCGCCGTCGCTGGCTCTCTTTTCTCCATCCCTTCCGCAGGGAAAGGTGGCTGGCTTCAGCAGTCCCACGGCGCTGGGGGAACGGGCGGAGGGGCCCCACCGCAAAAGACAAGCAAAACCACCCCCGCCCAACTCTACGGCAGCATTCGTTTCCTTTCTTCTTTCAAAAATTAGTAAAGGCTGCTCAAAATTCTGCACTCTTCAAAGCACCCAAGACGAAAATGTCCCTTCTCAGTCATCAAGCCAGTTTCCTTGGCCCTACTTTTACCCCCCTCCCGTTTTGGTCGGGCAAAAAGAGCCCGCCAGAGGGACTGCGGGCATCTGATGCCCTGCCGCTCAGCGGGCCCCCAGGGGGTCTCCGTCCAAGGCCGGCCGTCCCCCAAGGTCACCCAACTTTTTCCTCTTCCCGCAGCTGCCGGGAAGGGTCCGGGAGGGTCCGGAGGGGGTGGCGGCCCCGGGGCGCGGCGGGGGCGGGGCGGCCGTCCGCCCAGCATTCTTCATTGGCCAGAGCGGGCTGCGGGCGAGAGCGCTGATGTCAGGCGGGCGCGAGTGCGGCGGGCACAGCGGCGGCCGCCCAGCAGCCCGGGCTCGGGTGGGGGGGCGCCGAGTGGGGGCGGCGGCCAGCATGCTGCTCGGCTGCAGCTCGGCCTCCCACACCCGCTGCGCCCTCGTCCTCGCCAGCAGCGGCGGCGGCGGAGCAGCAAGCGGCGCCCGTGTCTGCAGCGGCGCCCGGTCCAGGCGCGCGGCGCAGCGGCGGGGGTCGGGACTGGGGCGGGGTGCGGGGACCCGGCATGGCGCTGCCGAGGGGCGGCACCAGGGTGCCGGGGCGGCTGCTGCTGCTGCTGCTGCTGAGCACCGCGTGCTGGGTCCCGCCGAGCGCGCAGGTGAGGCGGTTGGCGCGCTGCCCCGCCACTTGCAGCTGTACCAAGGAGTCCATCATCTGCGTGGGCTCTTCCTGGGTGCCCAGGGTCGTGCCGGGCGACATCAGCTCCCTGTGAGTGAATGGGACCCCTCCAGCCCCCCCGACCCACCCCACCCTGCGCCTGCCGTCGCCAGGGAGTTGCTTCTGGCCTTGGGACGCCACGACCCGACCCCACTCCCCAGCCTGATTCTTTATGTTTGGGTGGGGGCGCGCTGCGGGACGTGGGTGGAGTCTTGGGCCCTAGGGAGGATGGAGGGAACCGAGACGCAGAGTCTGGGAACCCGGACAAGTCCCTGTGGCAGTGTTTCTCCAAGTGTGGCCCTCGGGCCACCTGCATCAGACCCACCTACCTGGCGAAGCTTGTGCCAAGGCAGATTCTGGGGTCCGCGCTGAATGAAGCAGGGGCTCTGGAGCAGAGCCTTGGATCTGCATTTGGCATCCCCAGGTGAATCTGGGGTGCATTAAAGTTTGAGAGGATGTGTGTATGTTGGGGGGCAGTTGTATATGGATGGGCATGTATGTGCAGTGAGCGTGACTGGAGTGAGTGCACCTGGGAAGGAGAGAGGCCCCACTGTCCCACCTCGGGTCTCGGGCTGTGGTTTACACCATGGCCTCATCCCGACCTCTCCACATTTCGGGCTGGGAAGGTCCTGGGTAAAGTCGTTCAGCCTCTGGAAGTGGGTGGGTGGGTGGGTGGGGTGGTGCTGCCCCATGTGACCTGGGAGAGAACACAGAGGGCTTGGCAGAGCGTTGGGCATGTAGGGCACCCAGCCTGGTGGTCAGGTGCTGGAAGTCAGCCTGACTTCTTGCCCTGAGTCCACAAGGGCTTCTTGCCCTGTCTCTGCACCACCTATTATGTGGGCTGCTTTTCCAGTGCTAGAGGAACTGATGGGGAAAGGCTCCACATCATTTATCCACCTGCTAAGAGATGCTTTCAACCTGCCCGCACACAGCCACTCAAGCCACGTGACCAGCTCTCATAATGGCTGTGAAAGAGGGCTACTGGGCTATATCTCCACTGCTGGGAAATGTTTCCTGGGGAAATGACTCCCTTGTTCCAGGCCTCAGTGCTGGGGGATGCCCACTCAGTTGCAGAGGCAGGGAATTCCCAGGTGAAGCTGCTCTGCTCCAGACACTTCCTCTTGGAATTACCCTGTCCTGCCTCCAACCCCCTGGCAAGGTGCAGAGGCCTGGACCCAGGAGTCATGGGTGTCCTGTTTGCATTTCTAAAAAGTTAGGAGTCTGGCTGGCAGGGAAAGAGGGCCTTTTTGGTTCCTGATATTGCTAAATCTGGTGACATGGAGGATCCCAGAAATTAGAATTCCCCTTGTTAAATCCTTTAGACCAGCAGCTGCTTAATTTATCTGCATGCCAACTGAAGTCATTCTGAATAATGTGCTGAGGTCCTGCTGTGGCCAGAAAGGATGGGAACCTGGTGCAATAAAAGAGCCAAGCCTCTTGCCCCCACATTGACCGTCAGATCTGGCAGATGGCATTGCCTCCCACTGCACATTCAAGTTCAGGTGTCTCTGAGTTTTTCCCCAAGGCTTTCACGGTGCATTTAATCAGGAGTGCTCTGAGTGTCTTTCAGAGACGCGCTCCCAAGGGGAATGCTTAATTCTACCCCGGAGTTTCGTTGGCCAACATTAACAATGTGTCTACACAAACAGAATCATGGGCAGAGGTGAAATAATTATCCATTTGCAGCATGGGCCTCCTGTAGTTAAGAAAAATGAAGTAGGGGGAATTGATTCAAACTGGCTGAGATAATGTCTGTGGAAGGAGCTGGATGGGTGGTAAAGGTTTCAGTTATTCAGACTAGCTTCATATTGATCCAGTTCACTGGACCATGAACTTGACTCCCTCTTGTTGCTACCCCAAGAAGCCCCTGGCCAACTGCTTTAAGACTCATTCCCTAGTGGAGGCGTTTGCAGCTCGGGTGGAGGATAAGGCTGATTGCCCATCCTGCCCAGCACTTCTCAAACAGCTTGGGCCTCGCTGTGTTCCTCTTTTGCCTGTAGGAGCCTGGTAAATGGGACGTTCTCAGAGATCAAGGACCGAATGTTTTCCCACCTGCCTTCCCTGCAGCTGCTGTGAGTATAGGAAGTTCTCCCTGAAAACAGGGGTCTTGGAGGTGCAGTCCTGGGAGGAGCCATCTCTGCGTCTTTGATGTCTGTTCTTGCTAAAACACTCAAGCTCCATGAGTAAAGCATGGCTGGGTCTTAGTGGTAACTTGGCCTGTGGTGTTGCCACCGAGCTGAGTCCAAAGGCTCTTGGCTCAGTGTCCTGTCTTTCTTCTGGCACATGCTTTCCTCAAAGACTTTATTGTAGATCCCAACCCCTAGTTCTAGCCACCGGGGCCATGGTTATGTCAAATTAAAAAAAAAAAAGATTTTATTTATTTAGTTCCAGAGAGAGGGGAAGGGAGGAAGAAAGAGAGGGAGAGAAACATGGATGTGAGAGAGAAACATCTCACACACCTCCAGCTGGGGACCTGGCCTACAACCCAGGTACATGCCCCGACTAGGAATTGAACTGGTGACCTTTTGGTTCTCAGGCTGGCGCTTAATATACTGAGCCACACCAGCCAGTTCTTAACATTGAATTTTGACCAGAACTTCACCTAAATTAACTGTTACCTTTACTTTAAGAGAAAACCTACAGCTTAAACTCTTAATGTTACTCTGGAAATGGCAATATTTCTCGTTGACTGAATATATAAACTATTGGGAAGCGTATGATGCATTTCTATGCAAAATTTTATTTAATCACTTTCTCATCCATACAAGAAGGGTATTTTTATTTCCCCATTTGACAGATGAGAAAATTGAGGATCAGAGAAGTTAAGTAACTTGCTCAAAGTCACAGCGAGGATTCTAACCCTCCCTGGTAACTGCTCTGCACCCCAGCCGCTCCTGCCCAGTGCCTAGGGCATGCCCTGCTGCCCAGGTCAGCTGATGTTTGCCAGTGAAAAGAAATGTCCAGAAAGCAGCTTTCAAGAGCGAGTGAGGGACAGGCAAGGTCATGAGTACGTAGCCCACTCTCTGTATCTGTACTGGCTTCTTACATATGAGATGAGATCCAAATTAAGCAATAGACATTAAATTCTGAAATTTCTTGGAAATTCTAGTTCTAATAAAACACATTTTCCAGATGATAGAAATACTGTGTTAGGTATTTTACCAAATAGACTTAAGTGGTAACTACATAGACTGTATGAACTTTTACCAAGTAGACTTAGGTAGTGACTCATAAAAGAAATATTTGGTGATAGAGAGTCTTCTGAAGTTTTCCTAAACTTTTTTTTCCCTCATGGGAATGTATAATATAGTAGAAAGGTTTATAATTTTTTGTTTTTGGTCTCAGCTGTGTGACTTTTGTGAAGTCACAACTTCTCTGGGCTCAAATTTCTCTAAAAATAGAGTTGGATTAGCTCCTTTTAGATCTCTAATTCTGTGATTGCTTGTGTACTGTGGAGCACTCCCTGACTGTTTAGTTGTGTCCTGGTGTTGAAATAACAACTCTCAGGTCATGTTTACTGAGACCCGTGGGTGCGAGAGGGCAGAGTAATGGGGTGACTAGAAAAATCAGACCAAAGGGGATCCATTTGCCGTTTTCTGACAGCATCTGTGAGTTGGGCTGTGCATCTAATGGGCCAGTCTTAGGTTGAGAAGAGCCCATATTTGCCCACCGATCAGAACATAGGAAAAGAAACAGAAATGGCTTCACTATGGGCTCCCCGTTTTACATCTCTGCCTTGAAATCTGTCCTTTGTTTTCAGACTGCTGAATTCTAACTCATTTACAGTCATCCGGGATGATGCTTTTGCGGGACTTTTTCATCTCGAGTACCTGTAAGTGTTGTGCTTTGTCCCTTCGCTGAGCGTTTGGTATTTCAGTAGAATTGCTGTGTTGCTCTCCAGGCCGCACAGAATCTCTTGGAGAACTTAGGGGTGGAGAAAACAGAGAAAATCCCATTCTCTTTTCAGCACTGACCTTTTATAGCTTACTTGTGTATAAAGATGCTGGGACAGGAGGAGGTTGGGGACAAAGGGGGGAAAGGAAACAAAGAAGGAAAGACATCCATTCTCTGCTGACATTTAATTTGTCATGTGGTAAGCACAATTGGAAATTGTGTTGGATATTTTTACCTCTCATAACTGGGCATGGATTTGCTGATCAGCCAGAAGTAAAGCTGAAGGATTCTGGGGGTTACTTATTTTGAAATGAAGTCTCCCTGTATGGGAACACAACTTTTAATTCACTTGGCCTATGTCCCGTTTGCGGTATCTCCTGTGAGCTGCTGACGAGGGTCTAATTTTCTTTCTCCTCCTTTCAAAAGAGGTTCTTTTTCTCTTTTCAGATGTGCAGTTTCCCCCCAGCAATGAGCTTTGCCCTCCCTCTGGTTTCTGTCTTTCCCCTTTTCATCTCTTTTCCCCCCTTAGGTTCTTTCCTCCTGGTCTCTTGTAACTTTGTAATAGTACTAATCCTGCTATCAGATGGGATTTCCTTACTTAGCATTTGGAGGGATTTTTAAAGCCTTGTCTCTGCTTTCTTATCTGAGGTAGACAGGTATTGTAGATGTTTGAATTGTAAACACATCCTGGGTCTAAGAAAGCTCCCTGCTGATTTTATGTCCTAGAAGGATGTTTCTGGAGTTCCTTCTCCAGAGTGCACCTAATACGGAGGCTCTCATGACCTGGGACAGTATACTTAACATGGAAAGGCAGGTGGGCCTGAAGTGCTAAGCCCGGCTCGGTTCTCTCAAAGCATGTGAACAGGAGATGGAGGGAGTGCACGTGAAGCTACCAGTTTTCTCTTATGAGCGGTTCGTCTTACTGTCAAGGTGATGGAGCGCAGGGTTAGCTTCATCATACTGGAGTCTATCGCTGAATAGACCTCTGAATTTTACAAGCAGGCATCGGAACGTTCTCAAGAACCAAGAGCCATTTCACTAACTAATGGCATGGTGTGACAAAGCCTGTCCCTTGGACTATCTCATCAAAGACGCTCTTCCATTTGAGGAAGTGAGATGCCTTAAAGTAAACTGTAGGTCACTGTGGTGTGAGGCGCAGTCACAGTGCTTGTGTTTTTCGCTGAGACTTTAAAGCATGGCCTGAATTATATTGCAGGGTCCTAGGCTCAAGCCCTATGATGTTTCAGTGCAGAGAGAGAAGCTCGGCCCATGCTCAATGTCATTACACTTCCTACTTCCTAGTGCCTTCCAGGACCCGAGAGGACCCTGCCTTGTCACTGGTCTGTTCAGAGATCAGACTGTGTAGGACGTGATGAGATCAAAGTTTGCCAGAAGCCAAGCTTAATGGAATTCTCCCTCAGCAAAAACTTCAATAAGGAGATATGAAACAATGGGCTCCCCCCAGGGACAGTGATATTAACGAAAGTATTAATAGCCAGGCCGTGAAATGTAAGAACAGTTGAGCATCTGGGAGCATGCCAGGCTCGCAGAGATGCGAACACTTCTTGCCTTTGTAAAGTGCTTTCTTCTCTTTGTCCCCAAGATGATTTTACCCACATTGCCAGCTCTGAATATGAAGACCGCCATGCTGCTTCTGGGGAGCATGGGAATATACACGTGTGATCGCTCCCACACCTGCTCCCACCTGGAGCCTGGGGCAGCAGACCCACTCTTCAGAGATGAATTGTTAAAATTCATGAATGTTTTTAGATTTTATTCCAAAAGCATGCCAATGTCATTTTTTAGAGACGGTAAGCTAAGAAAGTTCAGTTTAATTATACTGCTCTTCTCCTTAGGTTCATCGAAGGGAACAAAATAGAAACCATTTCAAGAAATGCCTTCCGTGGCCTCCGCGACCTGACTCACCTGTAAGTCCTATGAAATGTGCTATCAAGTCCTTTAAGGTGGAAAGTCAGATTCACTTCCTGGTGACCCTCTATTTTCTCTTCTGGTTTTTTTTTGACTGTTTTGTCCATAGTGTGAACACCCTCTGAATTGAAACTAATTTCCAGGTTACCCTGGAGGTTACTATATTGCTGATCAGTCACCAGCCCAAGATAATAAACAAACTTGTCTTTATCATCTTTTCCATCACTCTGGATCATTGTCATGGACCACATGCCTGCATATCAAGTAGGGAGCCCTCTGAGCTGTGAGTGATGGAGGAGGTGGGAAGGAAACTGACGTGCAATGCACACCTACTCTGTGCCCGACACAGGGCCGGGTGTTTCATGAGCCTCCTTCTGTCTGTCTTTCACAATAACCTGTGAGTCCCCATTTTACAGATTTAGGAACTGAGGCTTATATGACTCATAGAAGAATGTTGGATGCAGGGTCAGAAATAGGACGAAATGGAATAGAGACATTTTGTGGTTCTTCTAATTTGAATGCAAATAGCTTTTCCTTTTATGTTGGATTAATCGGTGGCTTAAGCTAAGCTCTCTGGGTTTTTTAATAGCTTTCCGGAGAAAAAAAAGTTCAACAGATTGATTTGAATTGGCATATCAAAATGAAGCAAGTGCATACACTTACTTAGCAAATATAGAAAACTGGAAAAAACAGGGGCTGTGTTTATGAAAACGTAAAAACGGTCATTGTCTTGTAGGAGCCGTTGATTAGCCAGGGCCAGGTCCCAGTTGTGTGACAGATATTTTGTGTTTGAATCAGATCAGCTCGTGTGTGGTAAAAAGAGAAGGGAGAAAGTTGGGGGGGCTTCGAGTGGGGCGTTGGGCAAGAGTGGCAATGCCCTCAGCCGGTGTCACCCGACTGATACAGCCTCTCAAGAGATCATTGTTACGTCGAACCCTGGCGAAGGTGTCTGTCTCCGGGCTCGGGGAGCACTTGGTTCTGGAACCCTTCCGGGCAGCAGCTCTGCCTGAGTTCAGGCTCACAGAGGAAGGCGATGAGGGGGCAGAAGTGGGAGGTTCAAACCTCTGGGTCAGCACAGTCGATCCTGGGGCGCATCAGACTTTTGGTGTCATTGGTCCAGGCTTTCTTCTCCTCCTGTAGAAACCCTGCTGTTTTCCCTCAAGTTCCACCTAGATGCCGAATCCCCACAGTTCTGTAAAGGCTAAGACAGTGGGCTTGGAGTCACATAGGCTTGGGTTCAAATCTCAGTGCCTTCACTTATGACTGTCATTTAGCCCCTTGAGCCTGATTCCTCATCCTTAATGTGGGGATGACCATACTGACCCCAGAGGATTGCCATGCAAAGTAGGGTACTGTGTGTTTGCAAAGCATTTAGCCTGTCATTCAGGTAAGTGCTCGAGTTATGGTTGGCATTGTTATCATCTTCATCATCATCAACAAGAGCATTCCCTTCCTCCACTCAGTACGAAGTCTCGGTTTTCGTCATGACTGCTGAGTAGTCTTGGCAGTTTGGGTGGCCAGACAGGGCCTGCTAGGAAGACAGCTGTGTGTGTCTGGGGAGGAGCAGCTGTGGCCGGGTAAACCCAGCTCCCAGAAGTCAGGAATGAGGGGCTTTGTTTTAAGCAAAGACTCTGGGAAGATTGTGAACCTAAAGCAAAGCTCATGTGACTGAGTTAGCCCAGATGTCAACTTTTATTCGACCAATTGGCTATGGTCCCTGGTTTGAAAACATGTGAGAACATATAGGTATCGTATATGTATATTGGCACAGCTTTGCACATGTGTGCCCTTGGGTGCATGGACTTCTCTACATGTGTACAAAGCTGCTTTTGTGTGTGCATGCCTGTGCATCTGCACACACAACCATATCTGTATATGTCAGATGTACATATGTGTAAGAGGCACCTCCTTCTCTGTGCAATGCAGACGGAACAGAGGAGTCCTCTGCTTGGGTCCCAAGCGCGTCGGCTGCACTAATACGCCTGTCCTAGCACGTATTGCCATCTGACAGCCGAGCCAACAGGGCCCCTCTCCCCAGCTCTCCTGCCTCATATCCCTAAAGTCCTCAGAACTCCGGGCTCTCAGGGGGCCCCCACGCAGACCCAGCTCATCTCATTCCTGGGCTTTTCCTTACACCCTTTCTCTCGCCCTGGATGCTGTTTCTTTCCCCTGCCATCTACTGGAATCCATCCGCTTTTCCTTCAAAGTCCAGGTGAAGTTCTGTCTCCGCCATGGAGCCATTCGGATTGCCCCTTCAGGCCTCCTGTAGCCCCCCTGTTGGCTCCACACACCTACACACTTTCCTGTAGAAGCAGGCCATACTGTTGTGCTATTTCATGGATATTAGTTTTATCTCGCCAGCATCACTGCAAGCCGCCCCCCCTCCCCCCGCCAGGGTAGGGCTGGTAAGGATCTTCCATTAGCTCTGCCCTGTGCCCAGCCTCTAGCTCAAGGCTAAGCCAGCAGGACTTGTTTCTGATTTGCTGGGTGATCAGTGTGTTCCTTACTGACCTGGATTTTCCACAGGGACTCTACTTCTTGGCAAGTGAGGTGGCTTTTAAAGTGGACTCCTCCAGGCTGGCGATGTATGTTGTATTTAAAACATTTAATACATTGTTTAAGAATGAGCTGATCCTTCCATGGTGCCCCCCCACAGCCCCCTGATTTTGTAAACTTCTAAGCGGTGGCAGAGCATCAGCTCTTTAAAGTTCACTCCTGTGATTAAGGAAGTCACTGTGTGGAATTTGCTTGTTTACTATCTGACTTTTATCTCTAGTGAACTTTTCCAACACCTACAGGGTCACGTTTATATGTAAAGAAACAAAGATCAGGTTTCAGAGCGCTTCAGGGGCAGTGCCAATCTGTAACTAAAATCTAGGACATTTGTTTTCCAGCAGGCCTCTAAAGCCCGAGGGACAGGTTGCTGTCAAGTAGTTTTAGAAATGAAGTAAGTGCCATGAGTTGGTAGATAAAATGAAGTGGAAAGTAAGACATTAGGCGCTGAGGGTGAGTGGGGCGGCCGGCCTGCGTAAATAATTCAGCTTTCTGAGCTCTAAATGGAGCACTTGGAACGGGTGCTAAACAGTCTGCTTTTTTTGGCCTTGACCAATCCGTACAGTCTTATCACTTTAATATGATACATTTCAAGGAGCAACACATTTGGCTGAATAACCTTTAATTAGCTCAAAAGAAATTTGTACTTGTCAGGTAAAGCAACCATCAACCAGGAGAAAAAGAAAAAATCAAAACGAACATGTTCTTTTTTAATTTCAGAAACCTGTCTAGGGTATGTCCAAGCTGATTACCTTTTTTAGTGCTTTTCCCCAACATCTTTAAAAAGGTCCAGATAAGTCATTGAGGAAAGAAAGGTTTAACAATACATGAAGTGGTGTTCTAATCCACTGGTGGTTCTCTATCTAAAAGGGAAGGGGTCCCGCCATATTCTGTTAGTATCTTGAAGCCAGAAGGGTCGGTTAAAAATGGGCTCAGAGCTTTTGGCCCAGCTGAGTCTAAGGAGAAATACTCATTTCTTTAATTTCTCTTTCTGCGACGGGTCCTTCTGGTGCTACAAAAGACTAATTTCACGTGTATATGTGAAGAGGTTGGTGCTGAATCGCCTACGTGTTTATCCTTTATAGTTTTGCTGTTTGTACTCCCGTGTAAGAGAAAAAACGTAGGCATCAGTTTCGTGGCTGACTCACAGCAGAGCAGAACGCCAGGGGGGACCTGCAGGCTTGGTGCACAGCACTTCAGCACCAGCATCTCTCAACGTCAGCAGCCCGGCCCACGGACATTCGTCTTTAGCAGGAGGATGGCAGGGCACTGCAAAGTCCTGAGTCTTCGGAGAAGGAGTCCGTGGTGTTCATTCAAGTCTCCTTCTGGGCGAGCGGGGGTGGGCTAGGGTGTTGTAGAAAAGCTCTTCAACACTAAGAGCAAACATGCAGAGTGGTTTCTAGCCGATGTTCCTTTAATGAGAAAATGAAATTGATCACCATCATTCATTCTGCACACGTGGTTCATTGAGAGTTTGTATTATTGTTAGGGTTACAGCTGGAAGTCTTTAGGTAAAAGCGTGTTTACGGAGTCCTTTCTTAGAGTCACAGGTGATAGAGTTCACTTAAATGGACCATTAGGGAATGTCTTGGCACAAGGCTGTACATCTTTTTTTTAAATCATTGTCATTTCGGTGCATAATTCATTCATTCAACAAAAGATTTATTGAGTACCTACTATGTGCCAGGCACTGTTCTATGAGCTGAGGGTACAAATGTGGACAGAGAAATCTTTCCTCATGTTGTTTACATATAGGAAAAATACACAGTCAATAAACAAATAGATAAATAAAATGTATAGTGTGCCAAGTAACAGCCGTGCAGTGAAGCCCGGAGCAGGGAGAAAGGCCTGTAGAGGTCAGGGAAGGCAGTCCAGCTGAGGACAGAGGTAAGAGGTGATGGAGTGAGCTGTGGGGTCTCTGGGGGAAGAGCATTCTAGGCAGATGGACAGCAAATTCGGAGGCCTTGAGCTGGGACTGTGTTTCTCCTGCTTGAGGAATAACAAAAGGCCAGTGTGCCCTGGCCAGGTAGCTCAGTTGGTTAGAGTGTCGTCCCAATACTCCAAGGTTGTGGGTTTGATCCCTGATCAGGGCACATCCAATAATATCAACCAGTGAATGCATAATAAGTAGAACAACCAATCAGTGTTTCTCTCTTCCCCCCCACCTCTCTCTCTACCTCCTCCCTTCATCTCTCTCTAAAATCAGTTAAAGAATATTTTTTACAAAGAGGCCAGTGTGGCCGGACCTTGGTGGTTTCGATATGGCCCCATAGGTAGGTGGGAGTGGAGGTAAATGGGACAGGGGAGGGTCTTGCATGCCATCAAAGGGACCGGGGCTTTTATTCTGAGACACATGAGTGGTGGCTGAGGTTTAACAAATGGATATCAAGAGCTTAATAAATGCTTGTTTTAAAAACCGAACATGAGATTTACATTGTACTCCAGCATTTATAATGTTATTTTTGTATAACCAAACTCGTTTCTGTATCTCAGTATTGATGACCAAAGTTGGAAATTGAACCACACTGTGCTGAGGAGGTTTAGAGTTCTATTTGAAATCATTACTTTATTTAAGGGACTTTAGAGTAATAGGGCATGAAGATAATAACCACATTAAAATGTTACTTTCTTGTTCTAGTTCTTTGGCCAATAACCACATAAAAGCACTCCCAAGAGATGTCTTCAGTGATTTAGACTCTCTGATTGAACTGTAAGTAATGGAAATCACTACGTCTGCTTGTCACGGTGCCCCGGTTAATCATGTCTTTAAACACTCTCTCCCTCTCGACTGCGCTTCTCTTCTGTTGTAGCTAAAGACTCCATGACAAGGAGGCGCTCACTAGGACGCAGCATAGAGTCTGTACCGGATTGGATTTTGCATTTTAGAATAGACATCGGGGCATTAGGCCCTTTCCCGGGGATAGTGTTTTGTCTCCGAGTGTTGGTCACTTCTTACTGGGTGCACCTTAACAAGGCCTTACCGTTTCAGCCGTGTCTGTGAAAGCTGGCTTCCTGCAGTGTCTTGTTTTTGTTTTGAGAGCCTGTGTTGGGTGGTGTCCTATCTGTCGTCTCTCCTGTGTCCAGCGCGGCATGGGGACAGTTTCAACGGTCTGGAGAAATGGTGGCGTGTTGGCTCCGAAAGCCCTCTGCAGGCCGTGTAGTTCAACGTGTAGGCACTGGAGATTATTAAATAAAGGCAGTAGTAAGAACAAGAAATAGGGTGTGTTAGATAGAAAACAATTTTTAAATTACCTTTTTCGGGGTATTAAATAGATCAAGATGTTAATGACTCTGGAGTCTCATGTTACTGCCAAAACATTCCAGGCCTGTTTGTTTCTCTGTGTTTGTGTTCTGTTTTATTTATTTTTTTTTCAGAGATTTGAGGGGCAATAAATTTGAATGTGACTGCAAAGCCAAGTGGCTGTACCTGTGGTTGAAGATGACAAATTCCACTGTTTCGGACGTGCTGTGTATTGGTCCACCCGAGTACCAGGAAAAGAAGCTGAATGATGTGGTCAGCTTTGACTACGAATGCACAACGACAGGTATTCGGAACCTCTGCCGTAGAAGACCGTTATGTGGAATAGTCCGTTCCTTTTCTTTTAGATTGTCAACAGGGAGTGCAGAAAAGTGGGTATTAAAACTTTTTATCAAAATTAGTGTAGGCAAAATTTAAGCACTCTAAGAGATATGAATTGATCTGGTATGAAAAATATCTCAGCAGTCTAGATTTTTGTTAACTGCGCTGACTGTAATTTTCAGTCTTCTTGGTTCTTTACAAAATTCAAATTTCTCTAAAGGCTTTTTTCTAAAGCATGAAGTAGAAGCTAGTGAGCATGGCACAAAAACACTTTCACATCAGTTTGGGTTGCCATAGAAAGCTAGTGCAGAGAGATCAAAATTATTGAATGATACGAATTTTATTGAACACTTAAGTTATAAATAACAGACTTTAAAAACCTAACTGTATTCATAGTTCCAGGTAAAAAAGATAACTAGCTAAATTGTAACCAATGGCAAAGTAGAAATATAAGTTAACAGTTGTCAAAAGAAAAAACTCATATTGAGGGAAAAATGTAAAGTTTGATTTTGTATGAACTAAAAACTTGAGGGCCTGCCTCAAGTTTTCAGTTCATACATTTTTCAGGCTATAAAGATACAATTAAAATACAGTCAGACCCGGTTCTCGAATGTCTCCCATCTCGAACAATGTGGTTCTCAAACAGCCTTCGGAACGAAGGAAGTCAGAGAACCGAGACCACCGTTCTAATGACCTCCACTCTGCACACCTTGTACAGGGCAGGCTAGTGTCTCCATGATGCGGGCTTCGGTGGGGCGCCACGGCTTCTGAAGTTCGATTTTAAAGGAGATAGGATCAATCCACAGCACAACACTTGCTCATCAGACTTAGAAAAAATAAACATTTAGGCTGAGATTTGCTATCTGCAGGGCCTCCAGGCATGCCAGTAGATGCAGCAGGAATGAGAAATCAGAAAATAGTTCCAGAAACTAACAAAAGAACTTCAAGAATAAAATATCACATTTAGGCCAGTTCTGCTGCTGTATTCCGAATAAACAAACACAAAGTAAAAATTACTTCTAGTTATCTTTGTAAATAAGGGATGCTACAAGCCCCGTTCCTTTCTGAGAGAACACCTGAACTCTTGCGGAAATGACCTTGTCTTTCATCACTGAGTAGGAGCTTGTTCAGCTGTGTAATTGGCAGGTGCCCTGTAGCCAGCTGAGGCCACTTGCAGGTTATTTACTGTATTGTGGGGCAGTGCAATGACTCAGAGGTCGAGTCAATGACATTTGTACCCAAAGGTGGCATTCAAGGCCACTTGGTATGCAGTGCTAAACCGAAGCTCATCGAGGCTCCTCTCGACCTCTTCTCCAGGATTTCTGGAGCGCTCTCCAAACCCCCATGTGAAGTTAGCAGCTTTTCCATTGTGTCGTTCACACCCAGCCGTAATGGATGAAAAGCTTGCCCAGCTGAGAGAAATGACACAGGCTTCAGAGGGCCTTGGGGAATGGGGAACAACTTATGTGGGACACAGCGTAATTTCTGACCTTAGAGCCCTGTGGATGGCTATGAAAGCGATCTGGGCTCTGAGACCTGTCACGGGAACGGAGGGGGCTTGGAACCGAGGTGGCTGGTCTGAAATCTGTCTTACAGCCAGAATCTATAGGGCAGTGTGAGCCCCTAATGCACTTTAGGGCATTCTCTGTCTTATGTATGTCTTTGCTAAAAAGCTTCCTATTCAGATTGAGGTAGTCAGTGTTCTCCCCTGGTAACAGGGAGATGATGATTCTTGGTTGTTGTTCTCTCCCTTAAAGACTCACGGACAATTGATTTTGCTTCCAGTTTCTTCCAGCATGAAAAAACAACGGCACAGCCGGTTGTGACCAGTCCCCAAATAGAGTCTCTGCCTTGTAGAAACATAAGTTAATAAATTGGGAGGTTTGGGGGTTCCTATCTTCCGCTCATATCAGGTGCTGTCCTCTGCTGCTTATTCAGTGCTGGGGGAAATACGTGAGGAAGACGGAAAGCCCATGTTCCAGTCAGGGCACTGTCAGTGCATCCTCGTCAAAGGTTTGGGAGAAAGCACATCTTCTTAGTGCATTGTTTTCCTGTGAGCTCAGCTTTGCAGGCAAAGAGTGAGTTCTTCAGGTGGCAGGAGGGAGGCAGATACTGTCCCGGGCACAGGGGTGTAATTAGCACCACGAAGCAGCCCCTGGACTGTCTCAGTTCTCCAGTTTAATCACCGTCCTGCCAGCACCCTCCACCTCGAGTCTATTTTTAAACACCTCCGAAATCCCTGCTACCTGCTCATGATTCCCCACATTAGGTGGGTAATTCACTAAATTCCTCAGAGGGAGTGAATTTTGCATCCTAATAGTCCTGTTAGCTTCCCTATTTCAGGGCTGATGAAAATGCAAAGAGAAATAATGCATTAATGTGCAGTTTCTCTCCCAATAGGATAGGCATCATGTATAATTTATTTTCTGCAAGTGCTATAAATAGCTGTGTAAAAATCTGTTGATTCCAGCGAGAGCCGTGCCTGAACTGAAAGCGTCCCACTGACATCATGAACTAACCCAGTGCGAAGGGAAGTGGCAGGCTTTTGCAGAGAATACCAGTAATACTTAAACACTAGTAAATTGATGTCGTATCAATATGTGCATTCTCCGAGAGCTTTCCACGTGAATGTGCGTTTGCCGTTTGTGAAAGACAAATGAAGCTGAGGATGGAAGAAGATCTTTAAATTCAAACCCCCACCCCCTACACACAAGCACATCCGCATCCATCATTTTCTTCCACCCGGTTTCTTCCTCTTTTTCTTCTCTTCCACCTCCTTTTTTAATGAGGGGGGGCGGTTAGGAGGAGGGGACAAGGAGTCTCCTTAGCATTAGATTTATGATTCAAATGACTTAACAGTCTGTTTTGTGCCAGATACTCAATTTATAGGAAATATGATGAAACTTATGTTTGGGGAAAATGAATGATCGTCAGACCGCTGAAGGCTAGATTTGTAAAACGCTGTCCACTCTGGCAGCTCTTTCTCATTCTGGGCTTCGTTGATAAAAAACTGACTTTCTGGTCAGCACTTTAAAGGACCTCTGTGTTTAAGAAGATGCTCATGTTTCTGAGAATTCAACGTGTAGCCAGGAGACGGACTAGAACAAGTGAGTTACAGGCAGCACATGCGTGTTTAGAAGCTCCTGCAGACTTGGGTCAGAGGGGTGCCACTGGATGTCGGAGAGACGTCTGTAGCCGGCTCGGTTGTCACTGAAAGAGCGCACCTGTGTTCTCTGAGCCCTTTTCTAACTCCAGAAGAGGACGCAGACAGGGCCTGCCACCGCTTCCACGTAGTGACACATGAGCACAGGGGAGCTCTCCTGCCCTGCACTGGCTCCGCGCCTGCCGGCAGACAAGAACCGAGGCTGACGTGCTCTGCTTTGCTCTTTGACTGGTGAACATTGGTATTTGGGGATGTTGGTAGAGGGTTGGGGCTAGGGGCCATTGCGACTCTTCCATATTTTCATGCAGGTGGCCTAATGTTATCACTGGAACTCTGACTATAAAAGTACATGCAACTGTATAGTTACATGCGTAACACTACTGAGGGATGACCACAGATGGACTCTGTGCGAACACTTACATGCAGTCTCTTATTTAGTCTCTACAACAGCCTGTGACACAGACGTCACCCTAATTTTACTCAGGAGGAAACTGAGGCTCAACTTCCTTGCCCGAGGTCACAGACTACAAGGATAACAGGAACCTGACGCCCAGTCCCGTTTACCTCAGAGCCCCAGCTCCTCTGGACAGTCCACTTCCTGTGGGGCAGGGGCAGGGGGCCCCGTCCACAATGTCCCCTGTCCTCATTCTCCCTTGGCCACCTCTTGCTGTTGGTGTGTGGGGGCAGCCTCCGCTTTGCTTCTCTTTCTGCTACACCTGTAAGCGTCACCCACTCAGCCTTGTCCTTGCCTGAACCCCTCCCCCAGTCTTCAGAATGAGCCAGCAGCACTGATGAAGCACTTACTGTACACAGGGAGGGACACCTCTGAAGATTAACATGCATCGAGTACTAACTTTGTACAGGTCTAAGTGACTATGAATCATAATATACAATGAGGAAACTGAGGCAGAGAGAGGTTAAGGAACTTCCTCTAGGTCACTCAGCAGGCAGATGGAGTCACAGCTCTGGCATCTTATCTACGATGCCATTAAAATGGGCAGTCCCCCAAGTGACAGCCCAGTGGTGGCTGGGACCGGGGAGGTGGACCATCCTTTCTCGGACCTTAATTCCATATTTATTAAGCAACTATAATGTGCTAAGGCCTGAGGTAGGCATTTGCACCAGCATTGCCCCATGTGTCCCTCTGCCATTGAGCTTGGAAGGTAAGCACCAGTGTACCTACAGCGTGGATCAGTAAACTGCGGCCTGTGAGGGAAGCACGCACTCAGCATCTCTCCTGTGCAGGACGTGGTTTCAGGTGGTCCGAGTCCAGGCGCAGTGCTCTTGCCAGTGCCTCACGCTGCCCTCGCTCCCTTAGTCGTGCCCCTCATTGCGGCCCCGACTGGCACCTGCTCTTCCCACCACCGTGCTTCCTATGCCAGCACCAGCTCGGTGGCTCTCACCTCCTTTCCCATCTCCACTCCTTCAGCACTGTCCCTCTTTACTCACTCGTGGGTGGCCTCTCTCTTTATTGCCTGTCTCACGTAACAGCTTTAAGAGGCTTCCATGTCAGAGTTATTTCTTGGGTGGCTGCCGTGGGCTTGTGCCATGGGGGCTCTGAGAAGTATAGGACCCAGGTCTGACCTTAAAGCCCGTGGTTCAGGAGATGCATCATGCTGTGTGCCTGTGGGCAGACACACACCCTCTCTGGGCTCCTGGCTCTGTAAAATTGCTCAAGGCTCTGGATCTCTCCCACTTCTCACATCTGACCCCAATGTCACCATGTTGAGGATTCAATCTTTGTGAATAATAAGGTGTAAACAACAGGGCCTGCTTATGCGTCCAATGAATTAGGAAGAGGGAACGCTTTGCAGAGGAGACGGGACTCGAGGGGGCACCATTAAGGATGGTGTGGGGAACAGATGGGCAAAGCCAGGACTTTTTCATAGGAGTGACTTTCCTTAGCCACCATCATTTTGTATTGGGCGCATTTAACCTGCCACGAAGCAGTACACGTTGAAGGCTCTCTGGCCAGAGAAATAACTTATCTTACACTTTATTAATGTTCTTTTCTTCCTTTCCTTCATTGCTTCCCTAGCTGCCCCTCACACTAACTCTCTGTGCATCTGAGAGCATCTGCACCCTGTCCTTGGTGAAATTGTGTGTTCCCTCCCGAGATTTAATACAGTGAGTCAGGGAAGTGATGTGGATGAGGGGTGTTAGTTTAGTACTAAGTGTAAGAGTCAAGTACATGCCCGAAGCTCCAGTAGATTTCCAGACCGCAGGCATAGCCGTCACTCACACTGCACTGGGTCCAGGAACCAGAAACATGCTTAACCTCCCTGCATGAGGGACCTTATAAACCTCTGAGACCGTATCGGAAGGTTTGGTTTGGCTTCCAAATATGCAGGGTGCCATTTGGGGGTTGGCTTTTCATTGTGAACCTGCCACGGCAGTTCACAGCGGGGTATGCAGAGCTGGGGAGTGTGTTAATGGGCTAAAAGGACCCCACTGTCAGGTAAACTGGAGGCCTCCCGAAGCAAACACCACAAACAGGGCTCTCTATTACCGAGGTTCCTTTTGAGAGGGCTGGAAACACAGCGTCCCCCCGAATGAAGTTGTCCATGGCCCCTCTTGTTCATAGAGGAATGTTCAAGTCAGTTTCGGGAATGCTGCTATGTGGCTTCCTTTCTGTCTTGTCTTTTTGAAAGCCGGTCTTTCCCAGTCTGTTTAAATCACGGAGATCTTTTAGCCAAACCCGTCAGCTGTTTATCTCAAGGAAGTTGTATTAGAAGCTGTGCGTTCAGCTTGATGATCCTGTGCACGCCAGAACCTTCTCCCAAAGCCAAACACACTGTGATGATTGCGTTGCTTCTCTCCTGTCCTCCCCTCTCCCCCTTTTTCGGGAACTGATGAGAGAAAGGAAAGAAGGGGTGGTGGGTAATTCCCACAAGAGCTCTCACGGAGCCTTTCTCCCCTCACACCCCTCCCCAGATTTCGTTGTTCATCAGACTTTGCCCTACCAGTCGGTCTCGGTGGATACATTTAACTCCAAGAACGATGTGTACGTAGCCATCGCTCAGCCCAGCATGGAGAACTGCATGGTGCTCGAGTGGGACCACATCGAGATGAACTTCCGGAGCTACGACAACATTACAGGTGTGTTGTGGCTTTGATCAGATGTGCTGGACTCCTGTCGGCGAGAGAAGAAACGTTCTCTGTGGTACTGAGGGACCACTTGGCTCTCTCACTTGGTTAGATCTGGGGGACACGTTCCAGCCTAGCCCCGTCTCTCTGTTTTCTTCACAACGTGGTCCGTTGTTGGTGAGACCAGAAGCCTCATGTGGTATCCTGTTTATTGCTGGTGATCCTTTCGAAAAGGGAGGGGGTGATGGGTTGCCTGTGGTGGTGGGCACTTTCCTGGAGGAGTGAGAAGTCACCCCGAGAACCCCTTGATCTTGAGCGGTCATGGCTGCCTAAGGCTGCACCAGCTCTGTAGCAGCTACATGGCTCCTTTGACTTTTGTAAAGCTGATCATTAACTAACATGTAACACATGCACACATGCATGCACACACACATGCTCACACACTCACATCCATGCACACAGGCACACATGCATGTGCTCATGCACACATGCATGTAAACACTCTCTAGTTGTTCTTCCTGTCCCCTTGTCAGGTCCTGGTGATCACTGCTTCCTTTTAATAAGTGCAAACAAAATAAGAACACATAGCTCTTAGATTCAGGCCTTTGGGACAAGAGATAGCGCTTCTTTCAGCACTGGCAGGGGATCCCCGGGTCTTAGTGCTAGTAAAAATGCATGGTCTATTTGCTTTTTAAATAAGTGGATAAAGTCAAAATAATATTTCAAAGACTTCTCATTTATCAAGTGCAACCTGATAATGATACTAACTTTATAAACGGCATCACAGCAGCCCAACTGTTACCCCCTGAGAGAATTTCCTGTAGTGGTTCCCAATTTGGAGTTAGAGCAGTGTTTTGCTGTTGCAGCGAGAAGCATATCTAGGTAGAATTTCCGGATGGGGTGGCTCCCAGGAATCTCTCCGGCACCAAGTGGCTTCGCAGCAGGTGCAGGATGCAGAGAGGCAGGGAAAGTGTTGTAACGAGCCTCATCTCGCAGCCCTGAGAGGTCTGTGAGGCGCACATGCAGATGCCACCAAGAGGCCCTTTCAGATGAGCCATGTTGCTGTCGAGCCATCTGGCCACCTGGTGCTGAGCTCACATTCTTGAGAGCAGCCCCGCTTGTCCAAGTGCAGATTCAGCACAGAGCAGTGCAGGTGAACCTGTCAAGGGAAGCTGAGGCCTTCAGACCCTAAACTGAGTCCACATCAAAGGAAAAAGGGAGGCGAGAGAGGGACTTGCTACTCATGTGTTTTTTTCCCTCTTTTCCCTGACTTGAAAGGTATGTGAGAGGTGAAAGAGCTGGCCCCTCGCCTTCTGCCATGACATGAAGTGGGAGCAGAGTGATGCTTTGCTCTTGTGCGGGGAGTTCCAGTGTCCACGCTCGTTGCCAATGCTGGTTGTGGGCCCGCGAGGTGCCAGATGCTGCTTTGTCTGATTGGAAACTCACAGCAGCCACTGGGGGTAATACTGTGGGTTGCCTGCCCTTAGGTGGAGGGCAAAAGCCCGCCATTCAAGGGAGAGCTGGCATCCAGACTCTAAAGAACGTGGGTTTTGAAAAGTGATGAATGTGGGTTCTACTCCTGACTCTGCCATGTGCTTGGAAGTCCCGGAGGCCCTCGAGGCTCAGTTTCCTCATCTGCGAAATGGGTAGATACACCCCGTGTGGAAGCTGTGAGGATCGATGAGTGCCAGGCACAGGGCAGGCAGCTGTTCGTGCTGGCTTCCTCTTCACACTGTTATGGATGAGTCACCCACTGTGACTTCTACAGATAGCCCTGCAGAGCCCATGGTTTGTCACTGGTGCCTTGCACTCCTTCCCTCTCCCAGGCTGACCTGGGTAGGAAGGGCTAGCACTGCTTTCCACCTATAGCTGGTGGCATGCCTGAGTTCAAGTTGTTCATTTGTTCGTTCATTCATTCATTCATTCATTCATTCACAGAGGTTCCTTGAGTACTTACTCTGAGCCAGACACAGTCTTGGTGCTGGGGCCATAGCAACAAACACACCAGATGAAAACCTCCACCTTCAAGGAGTTTACATTCTAACAGGAGAGAGAGAAAGAGAATAAAAAGGACAAATAATTGTTATAAATATAACACTTAGATAGCAGCATGCTAAGAAGCAAAATGGAGGTGGGGAAGGGAGCTTGGATGTGCTGCGTATAAAAGGTTGAAATTTTATTTCATTTATTTATTTTTTAAAATATATTTTATTGATTATGCTATTACAGTTGTCCCATTTCCCCCCCTTTATTCCCCTCTGCCCTGCACACCCCCTCCCACCCACATTCCCCCTCTTTAGTTCATGTTCATGGTCATATATATAAGTTCTTTGGCTTCTACATTTCCTATATTATTCTTAACCTCCCCCTGTCTATCTTCTACCTACCATTTATGCTTCTTATTCCCTGTACATTTTCCCCCCACTCCCCATCCCCGCTGATAACCTTCCATGTGATCTCCATTTGTGTGATTCTGTTCCTGTTCTAGTTGTTTGCTTAGTTT
>VMDR010001335.1:0-56339 GCA_007922815.1 Macrotus californicus | reverse complement strand
ACCCCTTCTTGCCTGAAAGGTTTCTTTTGAGAAATCAGCTGACAGTCTTATGGGCACTCCTTTGTAGGTTACTATTTCCTTTTCTCTTGCTGCTTTTCAGATTCTCTCCTTATCTTTCCTTTTGGGTAATGTAATTATGATGTGCCTTGGTGTGTTCCTCCTTGGGTCCAACTTCTTTGGGACTCTCTGAGCTTCCTGGACTCTCTGGAAGTGTATTTCCTTTGCCAGATTAGGGAAGTTCTCCTTCATTATTTTTTCAAATAAGTTTTCAATTTCTTGGTCTTCCTCTTCTCCTTCTGGTACCCCTATGATTTGGATGTTGGAACATTTAAAGCTGTCCCAGAGGTTCCTAAGCCTCCTGTTATTTTTTTGAATTCTTGTTTCTTCATTCTATTCTGGTTGAATGTTTCTTTTTTCCTTCTGGTCCACACTGTTGATTTGAGTCCCGGTTTCCTTCCCATCATTGTTGGTTCCCTGTACATTTTCCTTTATTTCACTTAGCATAGCCTTCATTTGTTCATCTAATTTGCGACCACATTCAACCATTTCTGTGAGCATCTTGATTACCAGTGTTTTGAACTGTGCATCTGATAGGTTGGCTATCTCTTCATCACCTAGTTGCATTTTTTCTGGAGCTTTGATCTGTTCTTTCATTTGGGCCATTTTTTTTTTTTTGTCTCTGTGCGCCTGTTACGTAGTAAGAGGCGGAGCCTTAGGTGTTCACCAGGGCGGAGCATCTACGTCGTTGAATTGTGATGCTGTATGTGGGGGAGGGTCCAAGACGGAACAGTGCTGCTTACTCCGCTCTCTGCTGTTTTTCAGTCACTTCCCCCACTACCCACAGTCAAATTGGGCCCTTCTGGTGCTGATTCCCGGGTGGGTGGGCTTGTGTACGTTCTAGGACCCTGTGGGTCTCTCCAACAAGCTTTCCTGTGAGTCCGGGAGTTTCTCCCGCTGCCGCCGCCTCAACCCCCACAGGTGTTTTCAGTCAGAGGTTTGAGGCTTTATTTCCCTGCGCTGGATCTCTGGGTTGCGTGGTCTGTCTTGCTCTCCAGTTGTTCCTCTCAGTTTATCTGCACTCGAATGTGGGACCGCCCGGTCCACAATCCGCCACTTCATCCGGTCTGCCAACCACTGCCTTGCCGTGAGTCCTCTCCGCCCGGCTGCCTGTCTCCACCCCTCCTACCGGTCTGGGTGAGTGTTTCTTCTTTAACTTCTTGGTTGTTGGACTTCCATACAGTTCGTTTTTCTGTCAGTGCTGGTTGTTTTTGTTTTTAAATTGGTTGTTGTTCTTCTTTTGGTTGTGCGAGGAGGCACAGTGTGTCTACCTACACCTCCATCTTGGCTGGAAGTCCTGAAGTGATCGGGAGTTTGAAATTTTAGATGGTGTCTGGCAAAGGTCTCATTGAGAAGGTGTTATTTGAGTTAGACCTGTGGGACATGAGGGCTTGATCTACATGAAGAGCCTGGAGAAGAGCACTCCAGACAGAGGGAACAGCTGTGCAAAGCTCCAGAGGCAGGAGGGTATCTTTCCTGTTTGGGCAATTCAGGAGGCCAGTCTGGCATGAGCAAACGATCCAGGGGAGAATTGCAAAGACGAAGTCAGAGAGGTAAGAAGGGCCGATCATGGGGCCTTGCAGGTCTTTCAAAGGGCTCGGGCATTTTCTCTGAGGGCTTGGCAAAGCCTTGGAGGGCTTTGTGCAGAGATTGTAGGGCTGCCCAGGAAGAGGCAGGTGCCCACCAAAGTGGTGTGTTCTGTCCAGCTGGGTTGAGAGTAGCCTGTGGGAGGAGGAACAGAGGTGGAGAGAGAGTGAAGGGTTGAGAGGCTGTTGCAATAATTTCAGGTGGGCACCGATGCCCTGGACCCAGTGGAAGCCGTGTAGGTGGTGGGTAGGAAGTGGTCAGTGAGGTCGGAGTGGGCGTGGCCATGGCCAGAGCCAGGGTTGGACCTTGCTAGTTTCCAGGGATTTCTGGATCCCTCAGTCTCGAAGTCTGAATCTGAGAGGTGACAGCCAGTCACGAAGCTCATTGGGATTTTCTTCACAGCTGAGCTCATGAAAGGGCTCCAAGAGTGGTAGATAACGTTATGGGTGTGGACGTCACACTGGTGTCTGATAAAAGTGGCTCCAGATCTTTATAGTTGGTGACCATGGCCAAGTTAGTTAACTTCCATGCATCCCTTTCATCTGTAAAGTGGGGCCATTGGTAGTAGTATTGGGCCCATGGGAATTGAATGGGGGTCCTGGGTATAATAGCACAGAGCCTGGTATACAGCAAATTCTCAATGAATGTGGGGTTATCAGCTGGGAGTGAAAAATAGGTATTTGATTTCCATCCCTTGCCACCACCACTAGGGGCAGCTGCCAGCTTCAGATCATTTGTTCTTCATGAATGCACACAAATCCATGCAGCACGGTCCCAACATGCTTGCCTAATATGGGTGGCCTATTTTATGTCATTTATTGATTTTGGATCACATCTTACAATTCACCATCTCACTTGCTTATGTTTCTCACTTCACCTGGGTCTCTAGGCTCAAATGCAGCCTCCTACAGGAAGCATTCCTTGATGACCTGATTAGAAAAAAATACCTGTCTTCTCTCCTCCCTCAGTATGTAAATTTCTATCAAACACAGATCACATTCATTGCCACACAATTTTTCACTCAAAGGAAGACAAGTAACATTTATGTAAGCAGTGATTTATAAGCTTTTCTCTCATAAACCACATAACATGTGTAGTATTGTCTCCATTTTATAGTGAAAAAGAGACAGGAGCAGGCCTCCTTCCCCCACAGACCCCAACTCTTTGATTTCAATTAAAACCTCTCCACAATGTTCATTAGTGTAGAAACTGGCAGGGACCAGCAGGGAAGGGCCTGAGGGAGGCAGGGGAAGGGGATGTCTGCAGAAGTAGGTGGACCCCTGGGTGCAGGAAGGAGCGTGGCCAGTTGGACCTGAGCCTGGCCTGAAGGAAGCCCTGCAGCACGCATGCACTGGGCGGATGGCTAAGCGAGGGAACAGCTACATGACCACTTGCCCTGAAGACCGAGGCAAATGTGGACTGTTTCCCTCCCGGGGTGTGCATGTCTTGTTTGTCATCTTGTTTGATCATGGGGTGATCCCAGAGTCAGGCAGGGGCTGGGCAGGATTTTCTCAGTCTTGCCTGGCAAGACTGGAGTTCTGAAGAGTGGGAGGGGCACCTGCTTCCTCCCTTGTCACCCCAGTGGGCATGGGGCAAAAGGGCCAGCTCCAGCTGTGTATCATTTTCTAGGGGCGAGGGAAACCCATGGTCATGTTCACCCCACAGTTTTACTCCTCACATCTTTCTACATCTCTTCTCAGCTCTTCTGGTTTTGATTTATTTTGTTTACCTTTTGATTTCTATATACAAAGTATGGTCCAGTGTCTAGTCTTTCTTTCCTGCATAACACACACACACACACACACACACACACACACACACACGATGATCTCTGCTCCTACTGACACCTCCATGCACAGAGGCATTGTGGAGCATTCCTAAAGAATGTGTTCTGTCTGCCTCACGGGTCCCTCCGCTGAGGCCTGCAGGCCAGTAGGGTGCTTCTGGGCAGCAGGGCCCTCCACGGGCAGGCGGTTCGGGAAGGAGACCAGGAGCATGCATTCTCAATTAGAGTCGGCAGGGTGGTGGTGGTGCGGGGGGCAGGGAGTCAGGGCAGCTTTCGAAGAGCAGCTTGGTAGTTTAAACCCAGAAGCCTTTAAAAATGTGCACAATGTTTGACTCAGCAAACGTTGAAGAAGACCGCCAGATGGTTTTCCAAAAAAGATTTCTCTACAAGGAAGCATGTTACTCACGATAATGGAAAGCTAGAAATAACTGCAGTGCCCAACAATAGGGGACTAGTTAGACTACGGTGCATTCATGCAGTGGAGTTCTGTGTAGTATTTAAAAACCCAGTTCTAGAAGAAGCAGTAACATAGGACAATGTCCACAACACACAGGTCAAGTGAAAAGACGGAGGTTATAAGAAATCTGTGTAAATATACTGTAAGCTCACATTTATTTTTAAAAAGTACATTTGGATCTGAGCATAGGTTGAGGATTAAAGAAATATATCAAGATATGAGGTATCATTTCAGCATTTGCGCTATCAGTGATTTTGATTTTCTTCTTTGCGTCTTCTGGGCTGTTGCTGATGGAGTGTAGACTGGAGCCAGACTAGGCAGCGGTAGGTTTCCCATCTCCATCACGTACTGGCGGTGTGACCTTGCGTAATAAGCTCTGTGCCTCAGTTTCACCCTTTTTATAAAGTGGGGATCATGACAGTAATAGCACTTGTCTGGCTGGTGTGCGGATTACATGAGTAAAGATACATATAAAATGCTTACAGCAGTGCTTGGTCAGAGGTCACACTTTCTAAACGTTACTTATTATTATTATGTTTAAAACTCGCTTTGGTGAACATTTAAAACTTTGATACTCAGAAAAAAATGCAATGAGCTGAGGAAAGGGACCAGGTTCTTGCAAGAAGGCCAACGTAGTGAAAGAGAAAAGTTAATACCGCTGTAAAAGCCACCTACTGTCCGCCCCCAAAGTTATTACCATGGACAGAAACTGGGTGGCTTCCCTTGTAATTGACAGATCAAATTCACTTTGGTCCAAATTGCCTAGAAAACTAGAGGAAAGAACTTTCAGTAAAATGACCTAGATGGAAGGTCAGCAGTTTTGAAACATGGGTGGTCCTATTGCTTGCTGGCTGGAATGGGGAGGACAGTGGGGGTTGCCTGGGGAGTCTGAAAGCAGAGTGGGAGAGGGTAGTAGGTGGTAGCCCAGACCTTCGGGGGAGTCACTACTGAAAATGTCCCCTTTTTGCTGCAAAGGTCTAGTTTTGTGCTGCCTGCGCCAGATCACCCGATCATTGCTCATGCCACAGGTGTTTGTGCAGTGGGCAGTCTCTCGAGGAGCTAGGTCTTTTGATCATCCAGACAGTTGCTTTGGTGACTCAGTAACGATAGCTACCAGCTATCCACTCCTTCCTCTGTGAGGGTGCTCTGAGCGAAAACCCGAGCCAGGACACGTCTCAGGGCGTCTCTATGGCAGCCCTGTGAGGTCAGGGCTGGCCGCATCCTCAGTCTTGAGGAGCCTGAGTGTACAGAGTCCAGATGACTGGCTCAG
Organism: Macrotus californicus; assembly: GCA_007922815.1. Taxonomy (NCBI): domain Eukaryota; kingdom Metazoa; phylum Chordata; class Mammalia; order Chiroptera; family Phyllostomidae; genus Macrotus; species Macrotus californicus. Next base: position 51,182 of record VMDR010001335.1, on the reverse strand, counting down.
GGTCACAAAGCTTCTCAGGTGTGGGGCTTCATTTGGAACCCTGGGCCACTGGACTAGAGTCACAAGGTTTGCCACCATGCCGCCTCGGTTTCCTTTGGCTCTGGAAGTCAGAAGAAGCCCAATGTCTTCAAGAGCCCTTATTACCAATTTTTCCTCCTGCCCGTGATGTTCCAGTGCTCCCTTTAACACCAGCTCCCGACCCCCATCACCACCCACCGAAAGAGGAAGCCCGTTTAATTGCCTCATTCTGCCTGTGGAGATGGGAAGTACTTTTTTGAACAGTGTGAAGACAAATCCTTTGGTGTGGCAGCGAATTTCCTGAATTGGACGCCTACCTCTAAAGACACAGAGACCCAGCATTTCCCTGTTTCTATGGAGCCACCATGTATTAAAGAGGGTTTAAAATTCTTTAATCATGGGAAAGTAGACATAGGGTAAAACTGACCAGCCTAACCATTTTGGAGTGTGCTGTTCAGCTGTGTTAAGTACGTTCACATTACCCTGCAGCAGCCACACTCCAGAACCCTTTCGTCTTGAAATGCTGAAAATCGACAGACATTAAACAGCTCCCCACTGTCCTCGCCTCCCAGACCCGGCAGCCGCCCTCTACTGCCTGTCTCTGTGGGTCTGACTACGCTAGGTACCTCATATAAGTGAGATCGGGCAGCGTTTGTTTGTTTGCGAGCTGGCTTATTTCACTTGGCTAATGTCCTCACCATCCATCCATGGTGTAGCATGTGTCAGAATTTCCTTCCTTTTAAAGGATGAATAATGTTCCATTGTAGGGATAAACCGCATTTGTCTACGCATTCATCCCTCAGTGGACACCTGGGTTGCTTCCGCCTCTTGACTATTGTGAATAATGCTTCTGTGGACATGGGTGCATGCATCTTTCTTCAAGACCCTGCTTTGAGTTCTTTTGGCCAAGGATCCAGAGGTAGAATTTCTGGATCATATGGTAATTCTTTTTTAATTTTCCAATGGTTTAATTTTCCTATGGTTTCCATAGGGATGGCCTATTACACATTTCTCACTGGCAGTTCCCCTGGGTCCCAATGTCACTGCGGAGGAACACCTGTAACCGTGGCTGCCCTAACCCCTTCTCCTTTCTTTTGGGGCACAGGTCAGTCCATCGTGGGCTGTAAGGCCATCCTCATCGATGACCAGGTCTTTGTGGTGGTGGCCCAGCTCTTTGGCGGCTCTCACATTTACAAATACGACGAGAGCTGGACCAAGTTTGTCAAATTCCAAGACATTGAAGTCTCTCGAATTTCCAAGCCCAACGACATCGAGCTGTTCCGGATCGATGACGAGACGTTCTTCGTCATCGCCGACAGCTCGAAAGCCGGTCTGTCGACGGTTTACAAATGGAACAGCAAAGGGTTCTACTCGTACCAGTCTCTGCACGAGTGGTTCAGGGACACGGACGCGGAGTTCGTGGACATCGACGGGAAAGCGCACCTGATCCTGTCCAGCCGCTCCCAGGTCCCCATCATCCTTCAGTGGAGTAAAAGCTCCAAGAAGTTTGTCCCCCACAGTGACATCCCCAACATGGAGGACGTGCTGGCTGTGAAGAGCTTCCGGATGCAGAACGCCCTCTACCTCTCCCTCACCCGCTTCATCGGGGACTCCAGGGTCATGAGGTGGAACAGTAAGCAGTTTGTGGAGATCCAGGCTCTCCCCTCCCGGGGGGCCATGACCCTGCAGCCCTTTTCTTTTAAAGAGAACCACTACCTGGCCCTGGGCAGTGACTACACGTTCTCTCAGATCTACCAGTGGGATAAAGAGAAGCAGCTATTCAAGAGATTTAAGGAGATTTACGTGCAGGCGCCTCGTTGCTTCACAGCGGTCTCTACTGACAGGAGAGATTTCTTTTTTGCATCCAGTTTCAAAGGGAAAACAAAGATTTTTGAACACGTAGTGGTTGACTTAAGCTTGTGAAGGTGTGCTAGGTGAATTTAAGAGACACGTAGCACTAGGTCTCCCAAGACAGGACGAGGACAAAAATTTAAACAGAAGCCAGGTTCAGAGGTCTGAAATTAAACATGCATTGGGGAAATAGTTAGAAGTTTTCAAACTTTTAGAACTCACATTTTAATCAGGGATTGCATTTATTGGCTAACTGCATGACATGCCCATTCTCCCATTTAAAAAGGCATCTTAAAGCCTGTAATTCTTGAGAAAAGAGTATAGTATTAACTCTTACCATCTAGGAAAGGAATGTGCTTTTCTTTTTTTTTTTTTTTTTATGAGAAAATTGGATAAGATGTGACAGCTCTTAAAATGAACAATTTTTTTTAAAAAGACCAAACAAACTATGGGCCTTTCTCATCCCGTTTTAGCAATCTTTCTGGTAAGAACTCTTAACGCCAAAGTCAGCTGAAAAGATTTGCTGATGATAAGTTTAAAAATCTGATAACACTCAGCAATGCTATTTTGAGCCATCCCAATTTCCCGAACCTACCCCCCCACCCTTATTAGCCGAACCCTGGCTATTTATTTCATTGGCTCATACGGATGCTTGTCATGGGTGTGTCAACAAATAATGTTTGACAAATTGCTTCCTCTGCTACAAAGAAAATATTCTGCTGATACATGTCTAGGCCCAGCACGGGCTATGGGCCCAGGAGCGAGACAAAGGAGTTTCTCCTCTTCTTGTGGTTCAGAGCTGACCCCCTGGAGCAACAGCGCTTGTTTGATGCTCTCCGAGACTCACCTGCTTCTCTGACCCCATCCTTTGAGGGTGCAGGTAACCAGCAGACAGCCCAGAGACTAAATGGTGCTTTTTATTCTGTCCCGTAGAGCGAGAGAGCAGGTATTTCCCTCTGGGGAGAGTTTTTGAAGTAAGATTTTGTGGAGTCAAGGAGGACTTGACATAAATCTCGATGTACTTTGAAACCTAGTGATGGCCCTTTGACTGATGGCATGTCTTTGCCCTCTGGGCAACTTAATATTCCAAGTAATTGAGTAGCAACCCACCTACCTGCCCACCTGCCTACCTCCCTACTCGTGTAACAGTCTGCTTTGTTGATGTGCTGATATCGCTGCTGCCAGCACAGCCCTTCCAAAGGTGCTCTAGCACCAAACTGTAGAAGGTGGGGTACTCTGGATGGCACACTCCTTCCTCTCACTGTCCTTAGCTCAGCTGGGGCCACGTACTGCCAGGGGGCTCATCTCATGCAGAATGGGGGTGGGGGACCAGCTGACCTCCAGCTGTGGAGCCAGACACTCCGAATCCCACAGAGCGGGTCTGCACTCAGGGGCCCAGGTGGCCTGTTTCAAATGGCCTCCCTGGTGTAGACCACTGGGAAAGCTCATCGCGGGGTGCTGGCGGAGGGGAGTCTGATGGTTTCGTGGAAGGGTCCAGGTGGATGTTCTGCCTGGTTAGCTGGTTCTCTTCAGAGAATATGAAGCGAATGCTTTTCAGGAGTGGCTCTCAAAGAGTAACCCCAGAACTTCTCTTCTAGCCACGAGCGCAGCATAATCATTGTACTGTACTGTTATTTCTTTTAGTGATTTTTGGTTGGCCAAGTCACGAGTAGGTAGATGTTTTGCTGCAGATATGAATGTGTTTGCTGTTCCCAGACTTTAAGCAATGCAGACCGAGGCAATAAATAGCACTAAGAGAACAATGCATTGATGTCACCACAGCTCTCTTGGGTACATTCTGGGACTGCAGGCTGAGGGCTTCCAGCCTAGGACACTGGGGATTTTAATGAACGAACTCATCCACACACAGTGGCTTTGTTGCTTGAAACATTCCTACTAAGCACCGAACGAACAGGGGAAAAGTGGTAGGTTTTTCTCTCTTAAAGCACAAGTGACTCTTTCTTCTGTGTTCTTGTGCCTTCCTGGTCGTCTGAATTGACAGCAAACACTGAGATCCGTGCACGGGGGCTGCTGAGAGTGGGCTAGCTCTGCTATTCCCCGGGCTGTCAAGATGGGCAAAGTATTCTTTCTGGAGCTTGGCAGCCCTCAGCCAAGGCTGGGTGGGAAAACAGGCTCTTGGCAAATAGTCAGGCAGGAGATGTTTAGACGGTGCTGGGGCCAGATCAAGATGATGTCCTGATTCAGATGTTTGTAGAGAGGGCACCTGGGCCATCGTCACAGTGCTGCCTCTACTGAGTGGTGCACCAGCTTCCCAGCTTCACCTCTGAGGGTAAAATTAGGGGCTAACCACGTGCACTCACCACCCTGGTCACTATTGCCTAGAATCTTGAAAACTGGGGAGTACGGTGCTGGGCTGGGCGTGGGGAGCGATGGAAGGACTTGCTGAGTCCAGATGAGACAGGGTGAAGGAAAAATCTAAAGCTTATGATGGGGAGGGGGTCGGCGGGTGAGAGGGTAGGGAAGCCACTCAGCTGCAGTCAGGATTTCTTTTCTTTTACCTGCTTGTCTAAAAACTTTCAGCCAAGATCCGAGTCTGCAGTCTGCAGAGTCCCCGTGCTGAGGGAGGGGATATTTGTTCCGGCCGACTTACTTAAGGAGTGTAGATGTTCTTGGCGCGAGGCGATGGGAGCTTTGCTTCATTAATCTTACTGCTCTATCCCAAGAGTCCCTCAAGTTTTAAACAATTTCTGCAAGAAGATTTCTTCCAGTAATAATGTGAGAGGGAAAAAAAAAACAAGCGACAACAAAAATCCAAAGCTGGGGGACATGGGGGACCATCCCTGTGGAAGTAGCTTTAGGAGGGGATATGCTTCTTTCTCCATCTATTCCCATCACCCACTGGTTGCTCATCTTAGCTTGATTTTTCTTTATGATCCTGGTGCCTAGGCTCCCACACTGAGTCCCTCCACATGGCCATGTGGCCAAGATACACAGCCTTAAAGCAAGGACTTGTCCCCAAATGCCATGGAGTCAGGAATAGATCTCTTATCAGGACTCTAAAAATAAGCCTTCCGTGTGGGTGGTGCTGTGTTCACGAGTGGTGGTGGATGATATGACCAACTTGTATTTCGGCAAAGCTTTATATTTTTCAACATATAGTTGCGTTCATCTCATTTGTTCATAAAGAGTTCTTCAGTTGATTGGAGGGCAGATATTATCCCAATTTCAGAGAGAAGGAAATAGGCACAGAAATTCTAAGTCAATCGCTCACTCAAAATTAGCCAGTAGTGAGTGGCAAGGCGAGAACTTTCCCTCTGAGCAGCTGGCCTTGTGTCTTCTTTCTGTGACTCTGCCGTGTCCTCTGAGCGAAAACATTCTAATTGTGGTTTTGCATATAGCAGCAACTTGAGATAAAGTGAAAAGTGCAACAAAATCTGCACGGCCCGAAGGAAAATAGTGCTGAATAGACACCATCCAATCAACTGGTCCATATAACAATTAAACACCACGGAACTGCTGTTGCCTGCACGCCCCCACTCTTGACTGTCTTCCAGAAGTTTCAGATAATTTTCTGTTCTAAAGAGGGTTTCTAGCCGGCACGGTTGCCTCTCCCCTCACGTACCTGTGGGAAGGGTGCTGCAGCTGAGATGCATCTGGTTCTTGCCACAATGTCCACAAGATAAACAAGAGCAGTTCCGTGAGGAGGGAAGCTGGAAACCTGAATGCGTGAGTGATGATGAATTGCTCCGGGCCGCCATCAGCCTTTGGGGAGTGTGCTGGAAATGGCAGGGTTGCATTTTTCTTCCCCACGGAGTGAGAGGCTGCATATTTTTAGGAAAGAAATCAGCGTGGGATGCTGGAGGTTTGGCTGCCAGGAACACTCACGATGGAAATTTCTCCACCGGGGTGTAATGAAAGAGAGAGGAAGGTCTGCGGGAGGGCAGTCTGTTTGCATGCCACCTAATGACAATGTCTTGAGCTGGCTTCCCAATTCTTCTGCAGAAGCCTCAGCCCCTCACTTGCAGCTTTAGAAGAGTTCTTTAATTAGGCAGTGGCAAGAGATTCCGTTAAACAGCACCCTGGACTAGAGGGCAATGATCTAGCTGTTGACACAGTGAGTAAGACGGCCCGGACCTGGGGGAAAAGTAAAGGAAATGGGCAGAAAAGCAGGGCAGATGGCTGTGGTGGAGGAAACTCTTTGGGGAAAGTGGAAATAAGCTAGAAGAAAAGAAAAAATAATGATTTCCTTTGCCTCAGCCAGGCAAGTAGACGGTGGAATGATCAGGCAAATTAATAGCATCCCAATTATTCATGAAGAAAACCAATTATAACACTAATTAGAATAAGAAGTATCTGGAAAGCTGCTGAAATCTAAACCGAGGCACTCTTATCCTTACATTACGCCGTTGCTTGTATGAGAATCCACCTTTTTTTCTAGTAGGAAACTATGCATTCCCCATCAACCCCTTTGACTATCAGGAATGTATAAGACCTGTGATAAAATAGGCCAATGTGCCATTTGGTACCATTTTTATGTATTTTAAATGCATATTTAGGCAAAATAAGAATAGATCATGTGTACATGAAAGCGAATTTTGCAGTGTGCAAGCTACAATGAATGCATTTTAAGGCTGAATATATATTTAGCTCTTTTTGGTCAATAGAGTTAACAAATGATATGCCTCTTAATTTGATCCACTCTGTAAACCTATGAATAAAGAGTAGCTCCTGCCTATTATGGCTTTGATCTCTGGTCTGCTTGAATGTGGATACACCCCCCTGAGTCACAGAGTTGAAGGGATGACCGCCTGGCTGTTGAGGAAGAACAGAGGGTGCCCCTGTGTCCTCATGGCTCCCTATTTCCCTGGAAGACGGGCACCACAGGGGCCTTTTGCATCTTCTAGTTGCAAACTAAAAACTCACAAAAAGTCACCCAAGATCTTTCCAGTTGCACCTTTACCTGACCTGCAGAATCAGAATTTGACAGACTGACAAAGAACTCTAGGAATTTTTGGGCATCTTCTGACTCTGCATGGTAAGGAGATGAGATCGCAAGACTTCACGGGTTGGATTGAGCCACGAACAAGAGGCAGGGCAGGGGTTTTTGACTTGTTCTTTGCATGTCTGGGACTTAACCTGCTATACACCATGCATTCAGTAAAAGTTTGTTGCATGCCTCTGTGTCTTTAATCTAAGACCCATTTAGTTTAGTTGGACAAATGAAGGGTCAAAAACTCAAATCACATGTGACTCTGTACCTACTGTGTGCCAAGCATGTTGATGCGCTGTGGGGCTTTTAAGAAGTGCAAGAACAGAGTTCTCGCTCTCACGGGACTCACAATCCCATTAGGAGGCACGATCGTAATTGCCTGCGTGCACAGTCACAGCACACGGCCTAGGTGCCGTATCACAAAGCAGGGTGTAACTAATCATGCCATGAACGTAACAGGCGGGGTCATCGATGCTTCACGACTGGTACGGCACGAGCAGTGAATTTGGTTTTTGTTGCTACGTAACAAATGGCCACAAGTGGAGGGGCTTAAAACGAAACACGTTCATGAGCTCGCCATGCTGGTGGGTCAGGGGTTCTGGCGCGGCTCAGCCCAGCTCCTGCTCAGGGTCTCACAGGCTGCAGTCAAGGTGTTGGCCAGACGGCACTGTCATGTGGAGCCTCAGCTAGGAAAAGACCTGCTTCCCAGCTCATCCAGGTAGTTGGTAGAATTCATTTCGTTGTGACTATAGGACTGAGTGCCTCGTGTGTGTGTGTGTATGTGTGTGTGTGTGTGTGTGTGTGTGTGTGTGAGAGTTTGGCAGTGGATTTTTTAAAAATTTATTTTTAATTGTAGTTGGCATGCAATATTATATTAATGTCAGGTTTACAACATAGTGATTCAACGTTTATATCCTCTCCAAAGTGACCACAATAAATCTAGTAACCGTCTGTCACCGTACATAGTTATTACGAAATTACTATGTGCCCTGTGCTGTACTTTCATCTCCATGACTTGCTTTACACCTGGAATTTTGGCATTAATTGAGGGCCTCCTTTTCTTGCTGGCTGTTGGTCAGGGGGCCTCTCTGAGCTCCTGGAAGCTACCACACGCAGCCGCCAGAGGCCTTCTCCCCAACTCCTCTTACAGTGTAACTGTTGGCTTCTTCAAGGTCATCAGGGGTCGTTAGTATGACACCCCATCATGTTCACCCTGTTCCGTTGGTTTGAAGTAGGTCACAGGTTCTGCTCCCACTCAAAGGGATGGGATTCTGAAGAACATGACCGACTCACAGGAGGGGGGGGTCACCTTAGGGTGTGTCCACCACAGGCACCCACCCACAAGCAGAATGGATGCCCAGCTGATCAGAATAGACACTAACCATGAACCACCACTGACCTGGGTCCAGTGCACTCCTGTGAGATACGAGCTGAGGAGACGGATGTTAAATGCAGAGGAGAAAACGTCACTCCTGGACAAAAAGGCAGAAGAGGGGCCTGGCTCCTTTTCACTATTGTTTTACCATTAGATCACTGCTTGTGGAGAAGCATGAAAAACACAGGTTTTCCAAACTTGCAAGTCAGAAACTCATTAATCTCAGTATTTCAGTGCATTTCATCTTAGAATTGAAATGCTTGGTGTCAACTGCACAGTCCTGACCATGTGCCCATTAGCAAGGCAAGTGCATGTATTTCCTCTGCTTCTCAGAGAGCTAATTGGGGGCTAACTGTCTAAGAAGAATTGGAGGCATAAGTAATGTGTCACTTTCATTGATCACCTATTCCCACAAATGGCTTCTTTACCTGCCTCCCAGACAGGACACTTTACTGAGCAGGGTCTAATTGGCACGAGTGACTTTTCCCAACAACTTGGTAGCAGCGCGGAGGCTGAGGGCTTTAGACGAACCCCAGCTCTTGGCCACTGCTCCAGGTAGTCTCTTATTAAACCTGAGCTGCTTCTGCCTTCAGCCAGACAGCAAACCAAAGCAACGCAGGAAAAGAGGCCTTCAGCAATGGAAGTGTACCCCAGAGTCCCCAGCACTTTCTGAAATTTGTATGTGAACCCTGAAAAACATTCTCCTGCAGACACCTCCAGGTGCCCACTCCAGGAAGTCTACTAGGAACCAAGAGGAAAAGTCCAGCCGAGTCCCTTCACTTTGCAGTAAATAATTGTTAGGGCAGAGAGAGAGAGAGAAAGCTGCCGAGGTCTTTGTCTCCAGCTCATGACATCCATTATCCCCTGAAATCACCCGGAGCTCTGATCAGGATCTCTAGTTGGTAGGACTGAGAGACGCCAGGTTGTAACACTAGCCCAGTTAGCTCTGTCCTCTCCCTCTTTTCTTTCAAGGGCAGCGCAGACTGAAGGGCACGCGATGTAAGGCTGGGGCCTGGATGAAGGTAACAGTCTCGACTCTTGTCCTGGCCCCACACTCAACTCTGCTCTGCCCTGGTGTGATTTGCTCCCAGACTCAACTCTGCTCTGTCCTGGTGTGATTTGCTCCCAATCTCCTGCCTTTGTTTTGAGGGTCGTGTCTGCCCCAGGGAAAGATGGCATTACTCGGAAGACCATCCAGGATACTCAACCTGTCACTAGCTGCTAGGGACTGAGTGTGTGTGTCCCTGTAGAATCCATCTGTTGAAGGCTAACCCCAATGTGGTGGTATTTGGAGGTGAGGCCTTTGGGAGGCGAGTAGGTCGTGAGAGTGGAGTCCTCAGGAACGGGATCAGTGCCATCACAGAAAGAAAAGGAAACCCACAATCTCTCTGCTCCCTGTCATGTGAGGATAGAGGGAAAAGGTGGCCATCAGCCCAGATACCTAATCTGCCAGCACCTTGGTTTTGGACTTCTGGCCTCCAGAACTGTGAGAAATAAATTCCTGTTCACAAGCCATCTAGTCTGTGGTGTTCTGTTAGAGTAGCCCAAACTAACTGAGACACAAGCCCCTATTCTTTAAAGACTGAACCCGTTGAGAAATGGGAGAATGCTGGAATAGCACCTTTATTATTGATAAGGGTTAGATTGGAGACTGTGACTTACTATCTTCAGGCAAGTGGGTTTCCTAACACTGAACCCTGAAACAGACAGACATACCTGGTCACAGACTCACAGTGTGGAGGAGCAGGGGGCACACTCACCCTCGGCATGCACACCAGGAGGGAAGGGAAGGCCAGCCTCGGCATGTCCAGTTTCTCTGTCCTCATTACCAGTCACTGTCGGACATGCCACATTGGCTCGGGTGGAAAGTGAAGCGTGCAAGTTGGCGCTGGGAGTATCATGCCCTTGGGGTCTCCTCCACAGGGAAGGTGACACCAGGAGTGGGGAAGAAGCCTTTTTGCCCCCTGATGTCAACACGTTGGGATAAGGCAATGTCTCTTTATACTTGAGCAGATCTGGGGAGCTCAAGCTTCCTATGTCTTAGGGTCTATTTGCAAGTCGTTCACAGAGACCAGAGCAATGTCTTAACCACGTGGAAAAGGTCTTTTTGGTATGAAGCAGACCCAGGGACAAGGGAATTTGCCAGGACTGAGAGAGGGCCTGTTCTGCAGGTGACAGGAGATGATAGAATTGGGTGAAGCTGTTCTCCCCCACAATGCCTTTCTAGATTTTATTGGCTGTTTTATCTTTTCACATTGAATATAGTGAACTATAATGTCATCCTGGGATCCTGAAGAAGAAACAGGTCAACTTTAAATTTCTTTCAGTAACACAGAAAATCGGGAGAATTATCTGGCATTTCAGATTTTCAGCAAAGTGGAGTGTCTGCTCTACTTACTAAAAACGACACTTTCTCCCACCGCTCCATCTGCATTTACGTTCTGCGCGTGCTGCTGAGGTAGCTTTTCCCCTGCGTGTACTGCCGACGCATTTGCATTTCGGTCACAATAAATAGCCCGATAAAACCCCCCAGAGCTTCCAGAACGGCTCTTTCTAAGTGTGGAAGTACAGACAATGACTTGTAATCGTGATGGCTCAGAGGAAGAAAAGAGTGGACATTCGCAAAGAAAAAAATAAATTCAAACAACTGCTCCCTGAGCCATCAAGGAAAGGAAAGATGAAATTGACGTGGAATTTCTATAACCAATCAAGTCATGGGTGAGGAAAGCGGCCACAACAGGAGGGAACGCTCATTCCAGAGGCTATGTCTGTGTCGGTCACCACTGGTTTTCTAGCACCCAGGATGTCACCCAGCCCAAAAGGGTTCCCCAATTAATGTTTTCTGAAAGCATGTGATTGCTGAGTGTTGGGCACTAGGTAGAGTGCCTTAACTCACTTATTCTCACAACTATTCTGTGAAGCGGGCACTCTCCTATCCCCCATGTTACAGACGAGAAAATAGAGGCACAAAGAGGTTGAAGGATTCCCTGGGTCGTACACCGAAGACCAGCAAAGCCAGGAAACCGTGGCCCAGAGCAGCAAGGTAACTTGCCCACGTCTGTGGATTGAATCAGACCTGGGGTATGAACACACCTGGTTCACCTCCAGAACAGGGCTCAAAATGCAGGATGCCCAGTTAAATTTGCATTTCAGATAACAAAATTTTAAAGCATTAGGATGTCCCAAATAGTGCATGGGATACACTTAGGCTAAAAAGGATTCCTTGTTTTTCTAAAATTCGAATTTTAACAGAAACAACATCTTGTATTTTATTTGCTAAATCTGGTGACCCTAATCCAGCACCCACACTTTGTGCATGTGAAGAAAAGGAAGCCCCCGAAGGTTCAAAGTCAAGTAGCACGTGAGCAGCTCAGCAGGAATTCACACCAGAGCTGTCTGGCTCTCAGCTTGAGACCAAACAGGCAATGCTTTAGACAGGCCAAGGCAAAGAGATGAAGTCGAGTCATGAGTTGACTCCCACACCACTCAAACGTGCAAAAAAAATGAAGCTTCTGTATTTGTCCTCTGATTGGCTTCGTGTTTTCTATGGGCCCCACCCCACTGGGTAACTCGTAAATGAAAGGTAGGCCGACCAGTACACTCGGTCTTACGGAGCAGTTTCAACGCTCTCCTTAGATCATCCAGGCCGTGGCGAGTTAGACATATAGTTTTCCAGATTTCTACCCTTGGGTCTCTCCTTCAGGACAACTCTCAGGGTCCTTGTGGCAGAGGGAGTGGAGTAGGGAAGGTCCTCATATGCATGTAGAATTTTCTAGGTGCTGCCTGGCTTTTCCCCTGCCCTTGTTTGGTACTTGGCCTTGGGACCACTAAGGTCTGGCTGATCTATATAATCTCCCAAGTGACCTTGGGCAGGCTCCCTCCTGTGCAAAATTGTGATCGTAATAGCATCTACCTCACCAGATGAATTCAAAGATTAAATGAGATTGTAGATGAGAAATGCGTTGAGCAATACCTCACATGTAGCGAGGGTTTGATGCATGGCTCATGTTGCTGTTGGCCGGGCCCATCGCTGGATCTGGGCCATTGGCCTCAGTCTTAGCCATTTACCTGCAGCAGCCTCTTTGTCCCCCTCACAAGCTGCTCTGCCAGCCCTCTCACCATCTGTGGTCACTCGCCAGGGCAGGTAAACGTTGAGATCCTGTGGGGCCAGAAGGGCTGCTCTGTTAGGGCTGTTGTCCCTCATCTTGTGCCATGTAGGAAGAAGCCGCTTGGGCTTCTCCTAGACCCTGGCAGCCTCTGCCTGGGACACGTGGGGAAGTGTTACTGGCTCTGTAGGATTCTTGACCCTCTCCTTGACCCTGGCAGCATACTTCCACATCTGAAACCTGGCCTCTGCTTCTTCCCTCTCCCTCCCATGATCCCCAAAGTAGAAAGAATGGACTTCCCTTTTCCTCTGTCTTAAGGTAAAACTATGATTCAGTAGGCCAATGAAACTGGAGGCATTTAGAAAATTCTTTTCTTTTCTAAGAAAAGACAGCACCTGGCTGTCAAAACTATGGTCTTGCTAAAGAGGTCTTGCTAGAGGCTCAAGCTGATGAATAGCCTCTTTCTTCAGGGTTGAACCTGCCCTTGCCTTCCAGGGGCAACTGGGAGTTATTATTATCCCCGAGGAGAAGCACTCTGGCAGGTCCACTAGGTGGGGGTGTTGTCGAAGGGAACTGAGCCTCAGCTGTCTGAATGGCCTAAGGTCCTTCCTGGCTGGGGGCACCTGCGAGGGTGGCCTGGCTGAGGAAGCTCCGAGGGTGCCTCTGGTGTTCCAGCCTGGGGCCTGGGCTCTGGACTGTGGCTTTCTCGTTATGCCCCACTGCACAGTGCCAGTCCAGGCCAGGGGCTTCTCAGAGCAGCTACACCCCAGAGGACTGACTGGCTGAGTGAACCGATTTGGGGGCCACTTCACGAGGTGCCAAGACTCACACTTCAGTTGGCTTCCTATGCTCATGCTTTCCCAGGCTTGGCTGATTGAACCAGCCACCAGGAGTGGCAAAGGTGGGGGGAAGGAATATCTATAAGGAGAAATTAAGGTTTCTACCTACTGCATGAGAGCGTGCCTGCCTGAAGGGTCAGCAAAAATGGAGCGCACGTTTGGAAGGGCTGTTTTATAATACATGTCATATCGTGTGGGTTGGGGGCTCTTCAAAGGGACAGACGGACGTCCTGCAGAGGGGCTCAAACAGGCCTCAGTGGAGGACCAAGGAGTGACCAGGCAGTGTCAATGAACATAATGTCAATGCAGGGAGTGAGACATGGTTTCGAATGTGAGCCCCAAATTGCAATTCATTTGTGTCGGCGCCATAGGTTGTGCGTTTCGAATTTGGCCACGGCCACGCCTCCCATCCCAAGGCTGGAGTCTGGGTGGGCTTGTGGCTCCCCTGCACCCAGTAAAATACGGCCAACACGGTGCTGTGACCCCCGAGGCTGAATCATAAAAGATGCGTTCGGGTTCTGTGCTGCACAGCAAATGACCGCACGCCTCACAGCTTACCACGCTGTTCATTGTCATCTCACTTTCTGTGGGTCCTGCGTCCGGGCATGTGCAGCTGGGTCTCCCAAGGGTGAAATCTAGGTGTTGACTGGGCCGGGCTCTTTGCAGGAAGCTCCAGTCGGGAAGGATGCAGTTCTAAGTTTCCTCAGGCTCTTGGCAGAATTTGTTTCCTTGTGACTGTAGACTTTGCAGGAACTGGCTTATTCAAGGCCAGTGCACCAGTCTGCTGGGGCCATAGTAACAGAACATCACAGGTCTGGTGGCTTAGACAACGGAAATTCATTATCTCATGGTTCTGGAGGCCGGAAGTCTGAGATCAAGGGGTCCACCCGTTTGGTTTCTTCTGAGGCCTGGCTTGCAAATGGCGGCCTTCTTGCTGTCCTTGTCTTCACATGGTCCTTTCTCTGTGTACATGTGTCCCTGATGTCTCTCTGTGTATCTTAAGTTCTTATTCTTACGAGGTCACCAGTTGGATTGGCTGCAGGTCCACTCTAATGGCTCCTTTTAGCTTCATCATCTCTTGAAAGGTGCTCTCTCCAAATAGTCACATTCTGAGGTGCCAGGGTTAGCACTTCAGTGTATGACTTTAAAGGGGGCACAGTCAGCCTGTGACAGTGAGCAGTTGGCAGAAGGAATGTGCGTTCCTTGGAGCTTCAGGCAAGGTCTAGACATTCCATGGAGTTCTTGTCATTAGCTCAGGTCCATTCAGGGTCACCATTGGACGCAAAGTTACATGATTAGGGACACTGCATCTGAAAAACCTTTACACTTTTGTCATTTACATAACACAATCACAAGAATGACAACCCATTGCATTGCCCTAGTCCACTGATCAGAATGAGGTCACACTTCCTGCCAACCTCAAGGGGAGAGGATTCCATAGGGTGTAGTCATCAGGGGACAAGAATCATGGGGCCTCTCTAGGGACTGTACACCACAAAAGGTGTTAGGATTTCCGTTGGTTTGCTAGGATGCTCACCAGGAGCTCTGTGCTACCACGTAAGTGATCTGGCTACGCAAACACCTTATGCCGTGAAGAAGCTTCCACTGCCTCATGTAGGGAGACCCCTGCATCCCTGGGAAGAGAGAGCAATGTCCCACACCCCCAGCTGCTGCAGCCCTGGCCCCATCTGACTGCCCTGTGGGAGAGACCCCATGCCAGAACCATCTGCCATGAGCTTTCCAAAGTCCTGGCCAGCAGAAACCACGTGAGATGATGAAGTGGTTACTGTTTGAGGCTACTACATGTTGGGCCATTCTTTCTGCAGCAGTGGTACCCGGAATAGCAGGCATTCCAAGTGGGAGAGAACTTACGTACAACTCCCTGAGATGAACATCCTAAGGGATGCGTTTATTCAGCAACGCTCCCTTGCCTCCTACCCCCACGGTCCCCAGCCCTTACCTGTTTTACTTTTCTCTGTTACTCTTCCTGTCTGGCATACTTTATAGCTGTTTGCTTGTTGCCTGTTCTCCACCCCCTACCGCCTCCCTGCATGTAAATTCCCTAATGGCCAGGCTTTGTCTCTGTCAGCATCCGGAAGACGTGGATCCTCAGTGTGAACATTATTATTTTAACTGTCGGTGACTGCTCTAACAGCTGGAGGGAGACCAGAATAAGGAAACCAGTGTTCAGAAAAGGTCAGAAGATCAGAAAACGGTACAGAAATAGAGCAGACGTGGACCTGAATGAGCATATGGTTCAAGGACGCATTTTATCCTTGAGAAAACAGGGGCCCAGAGTAAAGGACTCAGATGACACAGGAGGTTAATGGCAGAGCTGACGCCTAGAGCCAGGTCCTCTGACCCTCTCAGGGTTTTGACCACGAGGTCACATCCACACAAAGGTGCCCACATCTCTACCGCTCCCATGGTCTTCTACAAGAGCTTTGTCTGAACTTGCACACATTGGAAGACATTTTATTTTATAGCCTATTTCTATTATTGCTCCATTAAAATACAGTTGGGGCATTATATTGATTTTTTAAAAAAATACAAATGATGTCAGATGAATGAATTTCATTTCAGGGGAGTCATGGGGATTGCCTTGGCTCGGGCCCCTAGCTCACAGGGCCTGAGACAAAGGCTTTGCTGGAAGGGATTGCTACAGGGGGAGTGATCCACAGAGCCAGAGGAAAAAGCAAGGTGGCTGGTACCATGGGGGCTGCCTCCCGACCCCACAAGGCCCGCCTAAGTGGCTGTGTGAACGGGGTTTCCGGGCTGCCTGCAGAAGGGACGAAAGGGAAGCATGTATCCATCGGCCCTCAACTCTCACTGGCCACAGTTGGCCTTGCAGGCATTCACCGGGGATGCCCCCATAGGATGGCATCAGGATGTATGTCTTCCCATGGCAGGACAGTGGTGCGTGTCCCATACAACATGTCCACTCGCCCCCGCGCAAAGCTGGTCGGAGTCTGCCTGGAGCTGGCCACTGCACAGCGTCTGGAATGAGAGAGAGGTGAGGCCCAGAGGACTTTAAGGGAAGGGTCTGTCCGATCCCCAATCCTCGGTCCTTTCCAGTGCAGACAGGTGTCTGCATTTCAGGAGAGGGAGGCAGCTCAGAGCTTCTGCTATGAGCCTGTGACATTTCTGGCTAATCACATGGCCTAGATTTCTCATTGTAGAGTTGTCTAGGAAACTCCATCTGCAGCATCAAAGTCATAGAGAAGTTCAATGTGTCTTTTTATTAGGAAAGAACTGAACCAAAATCTCACCTCTGGGAATTCTTGTTTGCCTAAGGTTTCCCGCTTCCCTGATGCTGCAGCGGGTGTCAGATTTGTCCCCAGATGGGCCCTGAACGTATGGAGGTCAGCAGGGGAGCTGGGAGCCCAGCCTGTCAGGGAAGATGCTGCAAGAAAATGAGCAGTTATCATTTGCTGAGAACAAACTATTTCCAGGCACTGAGCTAAGCATGTAAGAACCATTTTCTCATTTAAGTCTCCCTGTAAACTTTCAGGTAAATAGTATTCCCATTTTATAATAAAAAAGGCCTGGCTCAAAACCCCTCCGCATTGTCCAAAGGAAACATCACACAAACCGCAAAAGCTCACTGAAGGTGGGCTTTCCCAGTTCCTAGTAGCCACCTTTTTAAAAGTACCAAGAAACAGGTGAAATTAATTTAAATGTTTTATTTAATACAATATATCCAAGGTGTTATCATTGCATCATGCAATCAATGTAAAAAATATATGAGATATTTATGGGACTTTTTTCATGCCTGTAGAGCCCAGTGCGTGTTAGTTTGCACGGCTGGCCCATCTCAGTGCGGACTGTCCTCATTTCCAGTGCTCTGCGGCCACGGGCGGCCAGGAGCTTCCGTACTGGACAGCACAAGCCTTCACTTTAGGAAACTGGTCCTCAGCTGGATATTTAAAGAAGTGCAGGCGAGTCGGGCTGTCTTATGACTGAGGATGTGCTGGCTGTGCGCATGGGCAGAGATGCTGAGCGTTCTGCAAGAACCTCCATGTCATACAATGACCAGGACGGTCCCAAAGAGGACGAAGAATGGCCCTTCCCAGATGCCCATGGTCCTCTATGGAGAATCACTCCTTTGATACATACGAAGTGCCCAGAGAAGCACCTGGCTCGCAGGAAGCACTCAATGCATGTTTATCATTTTATTATTATTATTATTATTATTATTAGGTAATCAAGGCCAGACTTCATTTCCTGGTATATAAAACCCTCTATAATCTGACCTCTATTACTAAGAAACTATATACACACATACATATGTACACACATAATACCCATAATAATATATATTAATAGTTATTTGTATCTACTATTCATATATGTATAGTGTGTGTGTGTGTGTGTGTGTGTGTGTGTCAGGCCTTTTTATATTTCATTTTATTGGTACTCAAATCTGCCATCACAATAGGAGATGACTAATGTTAATCCCATTGTACAGATGAGAAAACTAAGGCCAGAAAAGTTGAGCTGCTTGCCTGAGTTCTCACAGCCCGTCAGGGCAGAGCCCTGACTTCCTCCCTCTTTGTTGGTGATGATCCGCAGCAAGTCTGAGAGCCAAATCAATGCCAAGGCCACAGGCCGCCTGGTGGAAGCCGCCTGTCTTCCCTTTCCAAAGAGCGGCCACGCCCTTGCCTGGGCAATGCACCAGAACAACTCTCCCCACCCCCGGCCTCAGGTTCACCACATAGTCCCCTCTTGTCCTAGAAACGAGCTTGGAGCAGTCGACAAAGAGAAACATACCGTGCAATTGCAGCCTCAACAATGACAACTGATGAGGCACAATAGCAGGATCTGGCCTGTAATCAGCCTCAAGCTATACTCAGCTATTTAGGCATCCATTCTGCCGGCTCCCGCTCCGAGAGAGCTCGGGGAGAGGCACGCACCCCTCAACTTTAGCTCCTTGCTCATCATTGCCGTGCACCACGTGGAAAAAGGACCCCTTTGTGACAGCGCCGCAAATTACAGCCCAGCAATCTGGAGTCTCAGCCAGAGCAGAGTCTCCTCTCCCCTACAAGAAAAATCTGTTTTAAGCTTAATTATAGTCTGCCATTACCCACAATCTTGTGATGATCCAAAGTCCCTGGCAAAATGATAATAATAATAAAAAAAAAGTAGCGAAAGAGAGAAAGAGGAGAGAGGAGCGACTCGAACATGAGTTGAAAGGACTCACACAAGTACTGGGGAGGGAGGTGATGGAGGCCTTCTTCAGAAACGGCCGTGAAGTGAGGCTCCGGTCAACAGTCACTCTGGCTCCATCGCCAGTTGGTGAGGCCCAAGGGCTCAGCCTGTACTTTACCCACTTTCTGAGTCTTTAATTTTGTGGCTCCAAAATTCATCCTGTAAAATGTGGGAGCAGCTCCCAAGATAAACTGATGCCCCAAATCGAATGACCTAGATTAAATAGGACAAGGCTTCTTCCTTAGACCCTGAGCGGATGCACTGAACAGGCCAGACGTGTTCAGTGATGGCTCTCTGAATGTTAGCAAGAAGATGCTGAGGTTTATCAGAAGACATCTTTTCTTTGTCAAGTTTTCTTTGTCACTTTCCACGGAGTGGATGGTAATTTCCTTTCAGGTACGGCTAACCATTGGGAGCTCCCTCTTGTGGCCATTTCCACAACGAACTGTATCAGTTCCCACCTCTGCACTCACTGCCCTCAAAGGCAAAAAAACTGAGAAGACCAAATAATCCAAGCTGGTGGGTCTGGGATTGGATACTGGAGAGGTAGGCTTTGGAGGAGCCTTGGAATTTATGTTACATCTTCCTGAACCTTGGGTGTCCTCCTGAATCTGTGAAACTGTATGAAATGATGTGAATGGCAGGAGAAAATTGTTCTTTTCTTCTGTTTAAATTCTTTCTTACGTGCTTTCATCAGTTATTTATGGAAATAATTGTTTTATATTGTATATAAAATATATGTATTTATAATATATGAAACATGGTATTTTCCACTTGTTTCTCTGTGAAAATTCTTAGAGCATCACAGAAACCTATTAAACTTTGTGTTCCCATAGGAAGATTCTTGGTGTGATTCTGGGATAAACCTTGGTGCATTGGGTGTGGAGTTTGGACTGTGTTCAGAGGAAGTTGTGTGAGTTCCCCAGTGAGGTCCCCTTCGCTGGAATGGCTACTGGGTCACAAGGAGAACTGGGCTATCATTTTGTGCAGCTCCTCATTTCCTTACCATTGCTCCCTGGTTTCAGGAAGGAAATGATGGTGTGATGTACCCATCAGCCCTGTTTCCTCATTGTGAAACAACAGGAAAGCTTTTTAGTTATGGGAACGAGGTTAGGAAAGGAATGAGTTAGGAGTTATTATGTTGGAAATACCAGAAAACTCAATTCAAACCAACTTATGCAGTTTATGGAATTTATAGGTGCAGATAAATTAGAAATTTATGTAGGCTTCAGGTAAGGCTTGACCCAGCAGACCAGAACTCAAATCCCATTTCTCCCCATCTCTCCTCTGTGTCTTCTAAGGTGTGCTTTTCCCATTTCCTCTCAGCCTTTCTTGAAGCCCACTTGAAGACATTTTCTTATATACTTTAAAGAAAGATTTCCTACATTTTTCTTACTGAAGGAATTCTCTGTCCCTAAGAGTATGTATACACAACAAGCTGGAAATACCAGAGTTAACACCTCCAAAATTACTTTCAATATCACAAAATGAATAAAAGGGAGTGAATAAATAGCTTAGTCTGCTCACTCCTAGTGGGACGGTTATGGTATGTGCTCCACGCCACATCTCAAAGTCCCCCGCGGAGCTGAGCCCCACTGCCCACAGCAGTCTTATCAGTCCCTGCTTTGTTGGTTTCCATCCTTTCCTGGCATCACATCCCTACGACCTCAGAATGCTTTCTGGGATTCTCTCCCTGCAAAGTCACTTGCATCCAAACCTTTGTCTCAGGATCCTTTCAGGGCAACCAAGCTAAGAACAAGACATGTTGCTTCCAGAAAAGGGGGCACATGGACATTGGACAGCAGACCATAGATGTCATCCTTTCTAGAATTCCTGAAGTCATATCCCACTCAGAGAAGCCAGCAGAGCTCCTTTCTGGATGTGGTCCTTTGAGGAAGGTAAGCCAGGGAGCATTTTCAGAGTAGAATCTGCATCCAGATTGCCAGTCTTTGCACTGCTGAACCCATTTCATCCTGTAGAGGCCGGTGGGTGGTGAACGGCAGGAGGCAGGATGGGAAAGGGAAGATAGTCCCTTTTGTTCACAGGGAATTAGGGACAACAACCAGACAACCAAAGCAGACCGGTTTCAAATGCTGTCCTAGCCCACCCCCATCTCCTGATCTGAGGTTTGCTCCACTTACTGATCTCCCACAGCAACGGCACAGCACCCCTCAAATTTAGACTCGTGATGTCCGATAGAAATACAGTGCGAGCTCCAAATGCAAGTCACATGTGCAATTTAAAATTTGTTAGTATTCACAGCAAATGAGGGAAAAGAAACAGGTGAAATTAATTTTAGTGATATATTTCACTTAACCCAATTATCACGATACCATTCTTTCAACAGGTAGTCAATATCAAAATTACTAATGTGACATTTACATTATTAAAAAATACAAAAAGCCTTCAAAAGTCAGTGTGTGTTTACGCTTAAAGCGGGGATGTCAAACTCATTGTCACCGGGGGCCACATCAGCCTCGTGGTTGCCTTTGAAGAGCCGAACGTAACTTTAGGGCTGTATAAATGTAAATACTCCTTAACTAGGGGCCGGGAGCTCAGCGTTGCCACAGGGTAGAAACAAGGTGCCAGGCCAGATAAAACAAGGTGGCGGGCTGGACTCGGCCCGTGGGCCTTGTGTTTGCCTCCTGTGGCTTAACAGCATAGTTAAATGTGGATGAGCCATATTTTAAGTGCTCAGTAGATACAGGTGGCTCATGGCTGCTGTGAGGGGCAGCACAGATTTGGGACATAACTTGCTGCTATGTAGTTTCAAAATGTTTTCATCTGCTTAGCATCATTTGGTCAACGTTCCTAAGAGGCAGACCCCTTGGACTATCATCCTCATCATGATGCTCCCTTAGGTGGAGACACTACCAGGGGGGTTAAGCTATTTTATATCCCTTGGGGGGTGGCAGGGCTGGGGCCTGAGCCAGATTTCAGTCCTGTGTGCCTCCATCATATCACACGCATTTCATCTGTGTTCATGTCACTGTTTTAAAAGTCCTTTTGGTCTCTAGTAGGTGCCGGACAGGACGATGTCTCCTGGGATTACTGACGGAGAAAGCAGTGAGGCTTCCCTTGGTGGAATTCAGGGAACTTTCACCCCTCTGAGTTCTGAGTGGGCGGGGGTGCACCCATATGGAGGTGGGGGTGTGGAGCCCACTGCGTCCCCGGTCTCTTCCAGGCCTGAGAGTCTTAAACCACAGATGGCTGATTGGTGGGGACAGGAGCTGGCACCTGCGGGTTACCTCTGGGAGCAAACTGTCACAAGTAGTTGTGCCCGAGGCTGACCTAGTTTGACAGTGGGCCGCACACCGGCGCTCTCCTTTTCAGGATTTGTTCCAGGCGTTTGTTTTGTCACAAACCACTCTATTTGCCTCTAAAAATACTCCTCCAGAGCAGATGTGCAAGTGGCCATGACTGTCTGGCTACAGCCCAGCGCACGGCTCTGAAGCCTCCTGTTGGGCCTCCAGTTCAGGGGCCGCAGGGGAGCAGGGCACAGCCTTCCTGCCTTAAGACAGGCAGCGCTGGTCACTCCCATCACCCTGGAACGAATCCCTCCCTAAGATATGTGCCAGTTAAGAAGGGCTCTCAGGCTGTCTGGCCAACTGTGAACAGTATGCATGGAAAGCTCTAGGTGCAACAGAGAAAACTTGATTCAAACCAAGTTAATTAATCTTTGTGTCTGTCTCTGTCTCTCTCACACACACACAGCAAAAACTCAAAGGGTAGTTTCAGGCATAGCTAGATCCAGGTGCTCAGTAAATCACTGGGATCTGGTCTTCCTCTGGCCTTCTTTTGGTTCTATTTCCTCTGAGTTGATTTCGTTCTCAAGCAGGTTTTCTCTTCACAATGTCAAGGTGGCTTCTAGCAGCCTCAGGCTTACCTATGTACCATTCCAAGTTCAACCAAGAAGAACAGATCCTCCCCCTGATAATTTTTAAACATTTTCATTGGGGCATAACTGATATACAGTAGACGGTGTGTGTTTAGAGTGTAGAGCCTGATAAGCGTTGATATGCACACACCCACGCAACCCACCACAATCACGACAGCGAGGATATCCACGACTCAAAGAAAGTTGTCTTTGTAATTCCCCCTTCTCACTCCTCCTTTCCTCCCACCCCCAGTAACCACAAGTCTGTGTTCTGTCACTTGCTATTACTTTGCATATCCTAGAGTTTTATGTTGATGGAATCATACAGTATGTATGGGGTGAGGGATGTGAGTCCTGGATTGCTCTGAGTTTAATTAGCTCTTGTCATGCCTTCCTGCTAAGGTGGCTGACCTCAGTCTTCTCATCACCCTTAATCTCCTGGTGATGCATATTAAACAGTGCACTCGCTGGCTGCCAGGCGGTCTCGCCCTGAGAAACACCATGTTCATCGAGCCAGAGGGTGGTGGTGAGGGTCTGGAGTGGGTGTGAGTGTGGGGTGTGTACTGGGAGGAACCGAGGTAACGGATCGCTGAAATAATTTACATTATAGCCTGAAACGGCCTAGATCCGCTTCCGTCCGTCTTCACAGCACGGCAGTGTGGTAAATCTACAAATTCAGTCTGGAAAGGCGTCAGCAGCCTTTAAACACGACAGGACAGCTTTAGAAGTCACTTTGAAAGTCTTCACATATGTTAATAGAGGGTCACCGAGGGGGTGAGTTGGGATCATCAGGCCTGGGGCAAGTTCACAAAAATCCTTGAAACTTGAACTTGCCCCTTACGGGGTCAGGTTGGGTTAACTAGGTTTTCCCTCATCTCACGGGAAGCACTCTGCCTTCTCCCTCTGCGAAGGGAGAAATGACTCAGCACCGATCCAATTAATTTGGTAGAAGATACATGAAAACTTTGAGGTATATATTTTTGCCTCTCAATAGTCTAACAATCGTGCCTCAATTTTTTCAGAACCACCTCCAGAGTCTAAGACATTCATTAAGTTTCCTGTCATCTTCTTGGGTGAAGATGAAAGCAATGACTGTTTTCCTCTATTTTAAAACTAAATTTATTGGGCTGACATTGGCTAATAGCATTTTATAAGTTTCAGGTGTACGATTCTAGCATCCATCCTTGCATGTTGCCTTGTGGGCCCACCGCCCGAAGTCTACTCTCCCTCCATCACCACATATTTGACCCCCCTTTACTCTCCATCCTCTCCCCACCTGATTGCCCTTTAGTTTGGGAGGAGGTAATGTAACTGAAGTTCCTAGAATAATTTCATTTTTGTTTCTTCCAGTGCTTCCTTCCTTCAAATGTAGTCTAGGTGTGACACTCCCCCTTTTTCCCTCCCTGCTGGGGGAATTTGATTTAACTGTCTCTGGGGCCTGGAGGGAGTTATTTTGCCCCCGGGGAGCCATGGGCCCTCCAGGGCTGACAGTAACCTGGGACAGCCTGGCAGTCATGCAGGCATGGAAGAGGAGGTCGACTCCCGTGGACCCGTCACCAGGCGCTCAGGATGGCCGTGCATGCGGCCCAACACAAATTGTAAATTTACTTAAAACATTGAGATTTTTTTTTTGCGTGATTATGTATTGCAATGTATTTAATGTGTGGCCCAAGACAACTCTTCTCCTTCCAATGTGGCCCAGAGATGCCAAAAGGTTGGACACGCCTGATTATAGATGTGGACAACTGTGGGGAGGGGAGCAAGCTCTGGCTGGGGAAGTGTGTGCTGTGCTGGACGGCCAGGTGGGTCTCACGGAGCATTGCAGAAGTATCAGCGATTTCTCCAGTGACATCATGATCATCTCCTAATGAAATCCAGCCTTATGAAAAGTCATGGCAAGAAGACGAATACTCTATGATTCTACCAAGCTGAGGTGTCTAAAGTAGTCAAATTCACAGATACGGAAAGCAGAAGAATGGTTACCAGGGGGAAGTGGGGAATTATTGTTTTTGGTTATAGAGCTTCAGTTAGAAGATGAAGAAGTTGGGGTGGGGTGAATAGGCAAAGCACAGAGGGGTTGTAGGGCAGTGAAAACACCATGTTTGATACTATTATGATGGCTACATATTTCTATGCATTTGTCCAAGCCCATAGAACGTTCAACACCAAGAACAAACAGTGAACTGTGCTGTGAACAATGGACTTTGGGTGACTATGATGTGTCAACATAGGTTCATTGACTCTAACAAATGGACCTTCTGGTGAGGGATGCTGATAATGGAGGGGGGGCAGGGCTGTGCATGTGAGAGAATAGGAGACATATGGGAAATCTTTGTACCTTTCCCTGAATTTCACCAGGAATCTAGAACTGCTCTAAAAAATATGAAGTCTTCATTAACCCACCCCAAAGTTTTGGAGTTCCGTTTCACAGCAACATGAACACGCTCAGCACTTCTGTACACGTGCAAACGGTGAAGAGGGCGAGTTTCATGCTGTATGTTTTTACCATAATAGAAAACATTCTTGGAAAAGCCATTTAAATTTCACTTACTTCCAAACCCAGGTGGCCCCAAACAGTGAATCACAGAATATGCGTGCATACAAATGAAGCTGGGTGTTCCAAGAGGTGGAGCCGTGCACAGACTACATGTGGATGTGAACACCAACGCCCCGTGATACGTCCAGGAGAGTGGGGTCGTGAGCATCTTAAGCCAAACAGAGAACAATTGTTTGGAGCCCAGGAATCAGTGGTCCTGTGCCTTGAGAGACGGGGAAGAGGGGGCTCTAAAACAAGGGCGGACTAGTTGAGCGGAGGTGACTGAAACAGAGGGAAATGGGCACCCTTGGAGAAGAAGATTATTGCAGAGACAGCCCTTGCCCTTCACGGAGACTCTTTGTCCTCTTTGTCCAAGGAGCCACGTTTCTCTACGGCACTGACCTGTGCCGAGTTTGGGAGGCTGCATCTGCAGTGTGGGCTTCTGTGAAGACCTGGATTATTAAGATGCAGATTAATAATCATAATTCCTGGCCCTTAAATGGTACCTCTTCTTAAAAGGCCTCAAAGAGCTTTAGTATTTACTGTTCCGAACAAAACGCTGCTTTCTCCAATAACACTATGAGGTATAAACAGCCACCAAGCTGCCAGAGAAAGAAAACATGTTAATACAGTCACTATCGCAGGTGCATTTTGGATGGGAAATGTGTTTGGTCGGAGAAATTGTTATCAGCTCGGCTTCTCTTCTTTTCTCCCCTTTTAAGAAACCATAAAAACCCAGAGTAAGTTACCATGAAAAGCTATAATAATGCTAATTTTGTTCCCATTTCTTGGCTTTTTCCACTAGACTTGAGGCTGTTTAATATGACTTTAAAATTTTTTCCCATTAATAATACCCTTTCTTTTGGCTTCTGCTCTTTTGAAGTTGTATTATTATTTCCCTCTGTGACTGACTGTGGCATATTTGCTGTTCTGAATCAACTCCCAGTGCATAAAAGCATATTCCCAGGGGCCACGCTGTCTACCCTAGAGTTTAAAAGCTTCCAAAAACGAGTGGGATGCATCATTCTGAATGGAAACATTCAGGGCAGCCTGCCCTGAAACCTACTTGGGAACAGGAAGGTCTGGAGCACAGGGTGGGGCGGGTGTGCATCTGGTCAGTCTCTCACTACCTGTAGTCCTGGTAACCACCCAAGCTGCAGTGATACCCCCTCGTGTGGAGATCACCTACCGTGGGCAGAGACTTCCTGCACACTCCTGTGCCTGGCCCCTTTCCTTCTGCCCCAGCATGGGAATAGCTGCTTTGTCCCCAGGAGGGGTCCCCAGATGCTGAGCTGGGGTGTCGAGGGGATCTGAGTCCTTCAGGGCTGGAGTTGAGAAACACAGGGAGCATCACACTCAGAAGAGAGAGTTATGTCAACTCCCTGTGGCTTCTTAGACCTGGTCCTTCTCGTCAGATGACCCAAATGACCATTAGGTATGCCTTAGACTCACCTCCAAATTGCAAAACAAATCAGTTGCCTTAATAAACCTGGCTTGCGTGGTGGAGCTCCTCTGTTTGTTGAATAAATGAGTGAATAAAAACAAAGGAATGATTTGCATTGAGGCCCACCACAGCACTAGGAGGTAAACCCCGTCATTACCCCCACTTTATAGATGAGGAAATTGAGGACTGGAGATGGTAAACCCTTGTCAAGGTCACAGAGCTGGCTCATGGCAGAGCTAAGGTTGAAATGCTTCTCTTATTCCAAAGCCTGGGATGCTCTGCCTCTCCTCCCAACCTTGTACCCGTTGGCCAAAGGTCCACCTCCAAGTACACTTGATTTGGGGCTACTGTGAAGTATTTCTACAACTTGACCACCAGAAAATGAAAATAGTAAAGTGGCTGGGGGTGGCAAGATCTAATGTTTACAAAGTGCAGCCTTGGCGCCAGGCACGGTTCTAAGTCCTTTGTGTCCATGAATTGATGACACCTTCACACCCCTCCCGTGAGGTAGGGCTAGAATCGGCCTGACAGGCGAGGAGACTAAACATAAAGTATGTTACTTGTCAGCAAGGGGCACAGCTGGGATTCATAGCTGGGCAGTGTCGCTCTGGAGGCCCTGCTCACAACTTTGCGCTGTCATGTGTCATGAGGGAGAGGCTCTCGTTTGTCCCCTCTGCCATCCCACGCTGTGGGATCAAGGAATGTCAACCATTGCTGCTCTTTCATCAGGATGAGTAGGCTCCTCCTTCTCACCTCCCCCAGGTGGAGAGAGGCCACGGCGCTACAGGGGTCCTGGCTCGCAGACAGTGCCCCTCCACTCCTTGGCGCAGCCCATCGACTCTGTCGTCTGTCCTTCTATTCACAGCCACTTCTGTGGCTCACTCGGTGGACATGCAGGTTTCTAACGCGATCATCCACCCAAGCCAAGAGCCCAGGGAGTCTGCGCCTGATCCCTGATAGCGTCTTGGGGGCAAGGCCATTCCTGTCTCATCCTTCTGCCTGCGCCCTCTCCCCTCAGAGGGTGTCGGGTTCTCACTGCGCAACCGACTGTTCTTGCTGGGAGGTGGGGCCTCCCTTCCACCACGGCACTGGTCAGAGCTGGAGCCCCCATTGAGCGACTTAGGAGCAGCCGCCCGGAATGCTAGCTGTCTACAGGGCGCCTCTCCCAGGCTGTGAACCACACACAAAGTATTCGGTGTGTGTGTGTGTTTGTGGAATGTGTGTGAACCTCCTGAGACCAGGAATCATGCCCTGTTTATCTCTTAACCTCAGAACATAGCACAGATTGTGGCTCATTGAGGTGTTCTATTGATGACAGTGAATAAGTTAATAAATGAATATGGGCACTCATTCTATTCTGATTACACTGCACGAGGGAGCTTCCCCACCCCTAATTCTCTCCAGGTGATGACTTGGAAAGAAACATTCTGGCAGTTCCTTCCTGCATGAGCGGGGTCTCCCCACCATCGCCCCCACTTGCATGTGGGTGTGGACGTGTTGTGTGCTTGCCCCAAACAGCAGGTCCTCTCTCATCTGCTTTGCCTGAGAAGTTTCTGTGTGTGTCAATTCTGGCAGGAAAGAAATGTGGCATTTCCGTGGGGTCACCGAGGAGAATTTCATGAAGAGGTTCTTTACAAAGGTAGGGTTAAAGGAAACCCATAAGGGATGACAAAACTCTTGAGATTAATGAGAGTGGTTGCTGCCCATGTCTGAAGGGATAAGGTTGGGAATGTTTCTGGAACCCAGAGGGACAGAGAGAGAGAGGTGGAGCTGAAGGAGAAGGCCACCAAGTAAGAGCATAACCACTGCCAACCAGTGACAAGGCAGGACAAGACCTGAGGGAATAAATAACTTCAGGCCTCTCTTCTTTCAAACTTCAGTCTCCTGCTGGCTCCTCCTTCTGGCTAAGCCCGAGTTGCCCCAGGGGTGTTTGTTCTGGAGCTCAGGATAGGGTGAAGAAGGCTGGTGTCTTAGTCCATGTGAGCTGCTATATCAAACAACAAACAAACAAACAAAACCCATAGCCTGGGTGGCTTAAACAGCAAACATTTCTTCCTCACAGTTCTAGGGACTGGGAAGTCCAAGATCAAGGTGCCAGGTTAATTCGTGTCTGGTGAGGACCCAGTTCCTAGTTAGCAGACCAGTCTTCTCCCTGCGTTCTCACATGGCCTCAGGGGAACTAGAGAGCCCTCTTGGGTCTCTCTTATAAAGGCATCAGTCCCATTCATGAGAGCTCCGTTCTCATGGTTTGATCACCTCCCAAAGGCCCCACCTCCAAACACCATCCCACTGGGGGTTGGGTCTCAACATATGAATCTTGAGGGATCAGAAACATTCAGTCCACAGCAGCTGAAGTATAGGTCTGGAGAAGCAAAACATACCTAGGAAGATGTATGTATACAGGACCTGTGGACAAACACAATGGAGGGGAATATTGAATGTGGGAGGTGGGGGTGGGTGGGGCAGGGGAGAGTAATGGGGGGAAAATGGGGACAACTGGAATTGAACAATTTAAAAAACATTCAACACAGGTGAATCCACTGATTAAAAAGACAAGGCAAAAGAAAACTTTGAAAATCATTGCTCTGATCCGCCGCCCCCCCCCCGCCTCTTTCACAAGCGAGGAAACCGAGGTAGAGCATAGGGTCTTGAACTGATCCAAATCGCAAACCTAGAACCCTAGCCGCTGGATTGCAAATCCCTAATTTGTCCTCAGGAATCTCCTTCTAGCTTTCTCTCGCGGATGTACTTCAGAGTCACATGCTTCCCTAAGCACTGGTCTTTGCAACCACTTGCTGATTTTTTGTGATAGGTCCCTTAAATCACTGGCTATAACCCACTGCCCAGCCACTCCGATGCCTCTGAATTTACAGTTCCACTTAGTCACATCCACGAAGGGGGCTCTCCCTAGCCCTTCAAGCCCCCAGATTGATTTGGCACTCACAGCCACTGTTATATTTTATACGGAGTCTTCGGAATCAGTTCATTGAATTTTAGCTGGAGCTCTATAAAATCTTCTCCAGTGAAATTATTTGGCCCTATTGCAGATGGCTCTGCCATGATCTATCAATGCCACCGACTATCAGCCATAAAAAAAAAAATCCTCCTCCTTTTCTTTTCATTGTAATGAATTTCTAAACTCCAACTGAACCTTGGAAGGCACCTGACTGGCTTTTTGATTTTTAAAAGGTAGCATTTTGTATGTGTATATGAAACACGCAAGATGGGTGGTGGCAAACTTTGAATATTTGCTATGTTGTATAAAGTTGTTGAGGAGAGTCAGGAAAGCTTAGCTGGAATTTCTTGGGACAAAAGGACAAGCTTGGGGCAGGCTCATGGGAGTCAGGTTGGACTTAAACACCTGTGGTTTTAGTGCAGGTCAGGAGGACGGAGTTTTTGAAGCGAAGAGCAGGCATAAAAAACCAGGCTGAGATTTTTTTCTGTGCGTTTGTGCATTGATAAAAAGGAAAAAGTTGCTATAATCCATCTAACGGTTTGAAAAAAGCGTATGTTATCGTGCTGCATAGAAACCCGACTTCCAGGTCAGGTGGGAAGCAATTGAAGCCGACTTCAGAACACCGGTACAGAGTGGCTTAGGTGGAAGAAGCAGATGGTGACCAAAAGAGGAAGAAATGCACAGTTCAGGGAGGAAAAGCTGTGCGTGCATATGAATGCTTAGACACCACAAATGATGGTGCATGAAACACTGAAGTCATAATCTCTAGGAGTGCATCTGGAGTTAATATAAATGAGTTTTAAAGAGAATCTTAGACTGATGATAAAGCTGATAAAGCTGGGGTGAATATTAACTTGCTTGATAAAAAAACAGAACGGGAACTCTCACCTCTTGCTAGGATAAAGCCCCTCATACCCACCAGGACTGTGGTCTTTTTAGGAAGCCATTTAATCCGTGTTCCCTCCCCAGGGGAAAGCCCTGCAGCTAATCAGTATTGTGTCTTCTTACAGTCTGTGCACTGGAACAGACAATGGCATTTTAGCTAATGGAAGGCAAACAAAAAGATTTTTTTAAAAAACACCTTAGAAAGCACCTTTTCTTTGTTTTAACATGTGCATTAATTTTATAATTAGGAAAAAAAGACATTTTAGTTGAAAAAAATCATGTTTGAATGATAAAAAAAAATGGAGTGAAAAGTCCTCATTCCTCTTCACCCCAGCTAAGTGCAGACTGCTTCAAGGGCACACACGGAGGCTCCAGGGAAGATGCCTTCCTCACCTGGCCCCAGGTTCTGGATGTCGCTGGCAATCCTGGTGTTTTGTTGCTTGTGGACCCACTGCTTCAGTTTCTGCCTGTGTTGTCACATGGCATTCTCCCTGTGGGTCTCTGTGTCTCTTCTCTTCTTAGAAAGACACCAGTCCTCTTGGATTTTGGGCTCACGCTAATCCAGTATGACCTTATCTTAACTAATTATATCTGCCAAGATCCTACTTCCAAATAAGATCCCTTTCCGAGGGTAGACATGAACATGGTGTATGTCTGTGGTGGGAGAACTATTTAATTCAGTACACCCACAAAGTGTAAGTTCTCAGGTCCCACCCTGCACCCAGGGAGTCCCAGACTTTGGGAGCGGAGCCCAGCAATCTGTGTGTCAATGAGACGCCTGGGGACCAGACGCCCAGGGACCTGAAGTCCTGCACTGTGTGGGAACCCATGTCCCTGAGGGAGCTGCACGTGCATCTTCCAACATCAGCATTCAGTCCTCACAGAAAGCATAGAGAAAGTTATCACTTTAGGGAGGAAGCTCTCATGAACAGGATCAGTGACCTTTGAGAAGAGACCCCAGAGAGCTGTCTTCTTCCCCTTCTGCCACGTGAGGACGCAGCCCCAGACGCCAAATCGGCCAGCACTGGCTCTCGTTCTTCCCAGCCCCAGAACTATGAGGAATAAATTTCTGGTCTTTATAAGCCACTCAGCCTATAATATTTTGTTATGCAGTATTTTTATGGTATTTTGTTAGAGTAGCCTGAACAGACTAAGACACTATTTGTTTTTCTTCATAGCAATTATCTCAGTAAGAAACCACATAATTATTAGTTTATCTGCCTACTGTTTGTTATCTGTCTCTCCCTCTGGAATATAAATTCTATGAGGAAAAGGAGTTTGTCTTATTCACCACGGCATTCCGAGGGATGCTTAGAATAATCCCTGGCCTAGTTTAGGACTCAGTAAATATTTGTCGAGTAACACCAGGCTACAAAGTAAATAAATGAGTAAAAACTGGTGTGATACATGCATGCATGCATACATACATACATGCATACATAAATATTTGTCGGATAAATTAAAATACCAGAAACCCTGATACATGAGCCTTATTCTTCTACAAAAATCATGCCCATCTTAAGGGAAAACAAGTTTCTTTAAATCCCAACAGCCTTTTTTAAGCCAGAGAGCTCTATCAGGTACTAGGAAAACTTCAGGCTTTTTTGTTTGTTTGCTTGTTTGTTTGTTCAATCTAGAAAATATTTTGGGTCAAGATGTGCAGTACATTTTAAGGTGACTTGGGCATTATTACCATTCACTAGATAGTGCAGAGCGATCCTGTGGGTAGGTTAGTGACAAAGTACCACTTAGTCCCCTGTCTTCTCAGGATAGACTTCTTGTGCCACCCAGCGCCTCCCATTTAAATATATACAAGTCTCCACTTTTACAACAGAACGTCCAAGCAGGGCTGGTAGTTCCTTATTAGCCCCTGAGATCCCACCAATTTTTCCATCAGAGCAACACGAGGACAGCCCCCTCTTTGTTAGTCATGGGAGAAGGCCATTTTCTAGTATTTTTCCTCCCTGACTCACTGGCTCTCACCACACGTAAGACGTCAGCTGTGGCCCCACTGGGGAGTGCCTATACCTTCCCCCGACATAAGGTTACCACGATTCCTGTCATGTCCGGGTGGACCAAAGAGTCAGGATTAGGATGAGGCCCTCTCCCTGTGACCTCTCGATGGCTCTGAACTGGTTCCCACAATCCCACTTCTCTCTCAATGAATGGGATCTTTGCCTTTCTGATGGCAGACCTCGGGGACTGACCACCAGGTGCCTGGCAGGTCCCTCTTACTGCCATTTCCCTGGTGTTAGCAGATGCTCTGCCCTATACATTTCATTTAGGGAGCTACATGGCTAGGTTGTAATTTAATTTTTCTAAATTTAGTCTGTAGAAGGCTCACAGCCAAGGGAAGGGGATTACAGCTTACCCGGAATTCACATTTAAGCAAAGGAAAGTCCCCTCTGAGGATCTGGATTTATTTTAAAAGTTTGGAGATTCAAATGAAGACCAAATAGATTTAGCAGCCACACTTCCCTATTGCGATTTAACAGTCTCTTAAGCACAAAATCAAACACAATATAAAGTGACGAGTCTCTCCTCACTGTCTCACCTTAGCTTCTGCTGCCTTCTGTCTTGCTATGCCCTGGATGTCCCCAAAGACCCATTTTATCTTCTTGAAGACCTGATGCTTTTTAAGGAGAAAGAACTGCATCTCCTAAAATGCTTCCTGACCTGTCAGGAGCAAATGGCAATGCAGAATGTTGAATTATTAGGAGTTCAGATTTGTTGACAATTTTGATTAGAGAAGGTACTGATTGTGTGCAATACCTTTCAGAAAACCTGTGAAGTGCCTAACACTGTACTTGGCAATATAGAAAATAAAGCAATAAACCAATTTTATATCTTAATCTCTGCTAATAAGGAAGTTAAAAGGACAAGTCATAGCATAATGGAGTAATTTGGAGCATGCGTTGTGCAAGTGAATTGGCTGTTCACTAGAATCCTGGCTAGAGAATCCAGTTGGGATACTTCATCTTCTATGCCCTGGTTTCCTCATCTATAGGTTGGAGACGATAAGAGTAGCTCCCTCTAGGATTACTGTGGGTTTTAAATGAGTTAACCCATGAAAACGGGAGAGTGGCATGTAGTAAGTGATTTCCATAGGGATGTGTGTGTGTGTCTTCATTCAATGTAAAAAAATACCTATTATAAGGAAGGGGCCTATATAGTGTTATCAGAGTTCAGGGGCAGGAGACATTATTTGTAGCTGGAGGGAAACTGGGAAGCTTTCTAAAAAAGTGGCAGTAATACTCATTAAATATTATGTCTGATCTGCCTACTTCCCAGCTATTTCTTCAGGGTCACATGACAAGTTCTAGCCAATGGGATGAAGGGGGAAGAGTGGGTCTGGTCCCTCCTCTCCTACTGCAGTGAATGAGAAGGCCACGCTTCTCAAACGTCGTAGCTACAAATGGTAGAAAGGCCATCAGCCTGAGTACCTGAGTGTCAGTGTGGCGTAGAGGCCTCCTTCATCTCAAACGCAGGTATAAAACACCGACAATCGATAAGTAGTGTAACCTAACCTGTTTTAACTAATATAAAATTTTTTATACATTATAAGAAAACCAAGAATCCTGGTTTGTGCACCTTTCCCCAGAAATACTAAAAGCTGTTATATTGGTGACAGTGATCATAGCTCCTGGGACAAACTGTGTAAAGGCTCAAACACGGTAGACATTTGTTCCTTACACAAAACCCTAGAATGGTATTCCTGATGCGTAGGTGGCTCTCTCCACATGATGATTCAGGGACCCAGGCTCCTTCTATCTGGTGGCATTGTCATCTTTTGGATGTAGTCTTCAAGGTCTCCAGGCTGATCTCTATCAAGCTGGCAAAAGAGAAAGAAAACGGAAGGCCACACACGGAGTTAATGGGCCAGACCTCGATGTGGTACGAATCATTTCTGCTCACTTTCCAATGGCCAGCACTCACTTATAGGCTGTCCTTTAACTGCAAACTAGGCAGGTCAATGCTGTTTATCTGTGTGTCCAGGAAGGAGAGGAAAGATATTTGGGGAATAATAGCAGACAGTGCCACACCTGTATTGCTCCCCTAAGCACTTTACTCTTGATATATGTCTATTCAAAGAACGAGTTAATAAACTTCTGGTTTCTTGTTCTTTCAATAGACATCAGTCAAACACCTGCTCTGTTCCAAACACATGCTTGGTGCCTGGGGTGTGGGGGATGCAGAGAAGAAGGCAACAGAAAGTCTCCCTTGGGGAGTTTATAATCTGGTAGAAGAAAACACCTCTATATATGTATAACATAAGGCAGAAAATGACACAGTCTCCAAGAGAGGTTTAGATAAGTCTTGGAGGTTGAAGAAAAGGGAAGATGGAGGATTCTGTGATGGGAGGGGGTGTGAGAGGTACAGAGGTAGGGAGCCGGGGAGTCTTTGTGGCAGGAAATCAGATTCAATGTGCTGGAATGAAGGATATCAGAGAGGAGAGAGCAAGCTGAAGCTGGAACAGTGTGTTGGGGGTCCAATGCCCTTAAACTCACTAATCACACACGATAATGTGCATTTCTGAGACAGGCTGTTCAATCACCTCTCTCCACAGTTTCTATTTTTTCCCATCTATTTTTCATTAAGCAGGTAACCTGCTCTCTTTCCACTTCAAATAATTACAAAGATGATTATGGAAATGATAGTGGTGGTGGTGCTAATGATTAGAAGGGAGAAGAGATTTTGGAAAATGTCCTCACCTACCCGGAAGTCTTTCTGTTTCACTCGGAGAGGAGCCCTCGAACTCACCACTCAGCAGCTCTCCCAGGCCAGTTCCCGCTGCCTGGGAGCCCGCACGAGGAAAAGTGCGGCAGATTCCGGCTGCTTCTGAGAATCAGCAGAGCAGGGCTGTGGGACAATCTGTTTGGAGAGCACAAAAGTCACCAAGCAGCACATTTAGGCCAGCTCTGACTGGGACCAAATGCTGTCACTAGAACCTGGGACTGAAAACCACTGGGGCTGGGACCACTTTTCTTCACCCTCAGCTTTTGCAAGAAGCATCAATAGATAAGAGGCAGAACACTCTGTTAATAAAGGTGCTTATTCTTCATTTAAATCAGACAGATGGGCCAGCTAAGTGTATGACATTGTGGCAAGCTGGCAGATGAACTTTAGCAGTAATTCAAGTTCACTTCAGCTGAACATAAATGTCACCTGAAGAGGAGATGTGTGCTACCCAGCCCATCACATGGCCCTGTGCCTCCTGTTTTTCTCCTCCTCTCGCTTCCAGACTCATTTCAGCTCCCAGACACATTAGGAATGACAGGGAAACACCTCTCCTCTGTGAAGACCATGGTACATCTCTACTGGTTTCCTGGGGCTGCCGCAACCAGCTACCACGCACCTGGTGGTAGAAAACAACAATTTATTCTCTCGAAGTTTTGGAAGAGTGTTCAAAGCAGAAGGAACCATAACTGCAAAGGCTCTGAAGTGGGAGGGTACTTGGCCAGTGTCATTGGAACAGAGAAAGCAAGATTAAGGGCAGTGGGAACTGAGATGAGAGTTTTGGACAACCTGGTAATGGTCAAGTTCACACATTAGCAGTGGTAAGAAGGCAGGGGGTTAAGAAAGTGAGTGAAATATGCATACCATCAATTGTATTGGAATTCCTAGGCATTTTTAAAACCATCTTGTGTTCACGTCCCCTGATTCTGCCCTTCTGCCTTCTCCTCCACCACCTCTTCCTTTCTGGACACCTGCCCCTTCTACACATGGTACTAATCTTGACCTCTTTTATGGTAAACCACACAACGTATGTCTCTCTAGAAAAGCATCTAGCATGTTGCTTTTCACACAGCAGACACCGAGTGGTATTTCCTTCTTTATCTCTTAAAATCCTTGCCACAACTTCAGGGATTTCCACTGCAAATCAAATTTGAACTGAGTTTTTTAGGGAAGACCTGGTTTATGTGCAAAGACATAAAGAGGTAATAGAACCCTTTCAAAGAGCTCCCTGGCTAAAGCTAAATTGAAGGGAACAATGCATTTCCTGACATTTTCAGATTGCAGCCCAGAGAAAGAACATGATCGAGGGCTGGAAAAGGGGTGAGGCTTTTACAAAGGTTCTCTGGTGCCATCTTCTTCCAGACTGCATCTTAATTCATGGGGCAAAACGGAGGAATCCACGTAGAGTAAAATCAACTTGGGCATGGGTGCAGATGCCCTACTTTTTTGTCCAAGTCGCGTCTTAACTGCAGAAAATATACCTGTTCTATATAAGGAACCTAAAGAACTCTAAAGGACTCCAGAGGGATACAGGAAATTTTGTGTATTTGTGTGCATGTGTGTGTAAATGTATGTGTGGAGAGAGAGTGGTGGCAAATTAACATAAGAAAGTGTCGTAAGCCTTTGACTGCTTAGACAAATACAGAAGGAGTGCTTAGAGAATGACATCATTATATGGGAAGGGGGGCGTTTATAAGTGGAACGCTTCGGACTAGGAAAAGGTTTCAGCTTCTGCTTTCATCAACCTTACAAGTATTTTTATGAAGGTTTACCCTTAGAGAAGTTAAAGTAGTTTTCTTGAGTTCCTTCCCTTCGCTTACGGTTGGTATTTTTCCATGTTTTTGGACGCAAATAAATGCAGCTGTTTGCTCTGTGAGAGCTATGGAAAACATATATTTATGCTGCATTTGTAAGACAGAGAATGTTCAATTGAGACTGAATTTGGCTTCTTGCCTTATGTTTCAACTTTTTTCTAATAGCATAAGGTCCTTCATTCATGCAAATGATGCTATTGACTCATGGGCATGGCACAGCAGAAGAGTTGAGGTCTGGCCATGAAATGACTGTGTTTCAGTTCTGCTTCCTCAGTAATGACCTTCCTGGATGTGGCAGATTATAGTTTCTAAAGATGATCTGAAAAAATCTCCCATCCCACATACTCCTTTACAACATGCACTTGACACTTTCCCATCAGGAGGAAGAGTCTATGTCCCCTTCTCTGGAATCCAAATAGGCTTGTGACCTCTATGTCACTAATGGAATGTGGCAGAAGTGACCATGCATGACTTCCGAGACTGAGTCATAAAGGCCATGTGGCTGCTGACTTGTTCACTGGAACATTCACACTGGGAGCCGGGCTGCTGTGGGTGAGGTCTGACTATTCTGAGGGCGCCATACTGTGAGGAAGCTAAGCAGCTCAGAGTAGCCATGTACAGGCACTCCAGTCAAAAGTCTAGTCTTCGAGTACTCCCAGGCCAGGTGCCAGACTGATTGAAAAAGGCTTCAAATGTTCCAAACTCAGAGTTGTGGAGTCAATCCCAACCTCCAAGTATTTCCAGCTGAAGCTCCAGACAGACCAGACACAAGCTATCCCTGCTATGTTCTTGCTGAGTTCCAGATCCACATAATCTATTAGCTTAGTGCTTTATGCCACCAAATTGGGAAACAATAGGAATAGAATTGGCAACAACAGAAATAGAAAATCTGGAGTCTGGAAGTGGGGGACCGATATAACAAAAATCTAAAGCATATGGCATTAACTCAGGGGCCCAGTGACAGGTGAGTTCTGGAAGCCCCTTGTGGGGGCAGTTAGGGAAAGCTGGAAGGGCCTCGAGGAGCAAGCTAATGAGGGTTTAAAGCTAACAGAGGATGATGCTATTAGAAACTGAAGGAAAGGAGCTCCTTGTTATGTAGTGGAAGAAATTTCAGCAAAACCGTTTCCTGTGGTAATGTATAAATAGAAACTACATCTATGTAATTTAGTGAGCCTGATTTCCAGGCAGAGTATTGAGGGTGCTGCCTGACTTCTAGTTGTCTATAACAAGATGAGAGCAGAATAAGATAGACTAAAGAATGAACTCTTAAGTTTTCGAGTGTAATTTGGAGACTATATAAAGATCCTAGAACAGTCTTTTCAGCCAGGAAAGGACCCCAAATTAAAAAGTGGCTTCTGAGAAAATATAATTTTAAGATGTAGCTATAAGATCCTTTGTTTAAATCTCAGAAAGATCTAAGGTACTACCTTAGAGATTCTTCCAGAAAAGTGAAAGGCCTTCTAAGTATCTCTAGTGTGTGCCTTGTAGAATCTCTTCATTACACAATAACACTTTTAAGAATCTCGAGGGCATTGTCCCACAATAACCACACCAGAGTGCAGGAGAGAGGAGGGTCTGACTCAAAACGATTTGTTGTGTGGCTTTGGCTGGTACAGTGGGTTACATATTGATACATAATAAGACACACTAAGTTTATTTTAAGGAACTACATTAGCTTTGGCTAAAAGGAACAGAGCCAGTATAAAATGAAGAGAGGTTTTTGACTTCCAATTTTTTAAGGATAAGAAGCAGGATGAAGCCTATTCAGTTGTACACATGATTCATTTCTTGAGAAAAAGGAAGAATAACTCAGGGTAGAACCAAGGGCCACAAGGAAAACCTCTTAGGGAGTTTTACTGAGTCTAAATCTGTGCTTACTAGTCTAATTCTGGTTTCAGAATTGCTACGGACCAGTGGCCACTGGTGGTTTCTGTTTTCCCAATTTTTGAATGGAATGTTGACAGTGGTTATACTGTGCCTGTCCTGCTGTTGTACTTTATAGACGTGCAGATCAAGAAGAACGGTGAAGAAATTGACCACCTCACTTCCCCCATCCCCGCAAAAAGCTGCTAGAGGAGCTTACTCCACACTTGGGCATGACTTACATGATGTGATTCTGGACTTACTTTGATGGAGTTATGGGAGGACATTGTGTATGTCTTGAGAGAGAAATGATTCATTCTGAATGTGCCATGGATTTGTGGCCAGTGGGTGTGGCCACTGTAATGGTTTATATTTTCCAAAGATAACTGCAACAACTTTTCTCATCCCCCAAACTCCTCTGAATTGTAACCCTGGTACTCCTCCCATCAGCAGGTGAAGTCTAGACAAATTTTTCACTCACTCATGAACAACAAAAAAATGTAGTGGAAATGATGTTAAATGACTTCCAAGGATAGATCGTAAAAGGTAATGCAGTTTCCACCATGTTTGCTGGAGTAGTTGTTCTTGCAACTCCACAGCATATTGTGAAAAATCGCCATCCTGAGCTGCCATGCTGTAAGGAAGAAAGCCAGATGGAGAGACCAAAGGTCAACACCTTTGTCAACAGTGTCAGAGTCCCCCCAGACCAGGTGTCAGTCATGCAAAAGAATGACCTTCAGTTGAGTCCAGCCCCAGCCATTGAGTTACTCTCTGCCTTTGAACTTCTGCCTTTGCTCTTCATGCCTCATGCCTTCATGCCTACGGTGCCCTTTCTGAATTCCTGAACATAGAATCCATGAGCATAAGGGCACGTTTTACACCATGAAGTTTGAGAGAGTTTGTCATACAGCCACAGTAACGATAGCCCTAGACCTCATTTCGATCTCCCATTTGTTAAGATGAAAACTTTCGCCTGTATGACTTCAAAAATCTTTTTCTCAGCTAAAAGACTTGAAAATCTGATTGCATCACTTTATGGCTTCAAGGCATGTTCCCTCACCCCAAATCTGTTTTCTTTCTCATAGGCACGTGGCCACTCAGCTAGAGAGTATTCCCAGTCCCTTTGCAGCGGTGTGTGACCATATGACTGAATTCTCACAAAGGGAACATGAGTGAAAGAAACACGTGCCATCTCCCTCTCAGTTGCTTCAAAGGAAGTTGCTGGCCCTGGACTTTTTTCCCTTCCCACAAGCTAGAAACATACTTGGGCCAGCAACTCAGCCCAAACTTGCACTTGAGATCTGTGTCCTAAGTGAAGGAAGAACACATGTAGAACCTCAGGCTCTGAATGGCCTTGGAAGCAGGGCTACATGCCAACTTGTCATGTGAAGGAGAAATTAAATTCCTTCTTATTCAAGCCACTGTATTTGGGGCTCTGTTACTGTGGCTTCTCTCTAATCCTCCCTACACACTCCGAAGGCTCCCCGTGCTTCTGTGACAAATTCCAGCTTTCTTAACATGGCTAAGGCTCTGATCCTTCCTCCAGCCTGATCTCTGGTCACTTCTTCTTCCCTACTCCCTGCACTCAGGTTAAGCTGGTCTTCATGACATTCTTCTGTTTTCATGTTATTCTCCCTGCTTGGGTGGCAGTCCTTCTCAGCTCATCGTGTGCCCAGTCAACTTTCACACATATTTCAGGTCTTGCTTTAAATGGCACTTAACTTAGATTCCCTGTTCTATGCTCTCATGGCATCCTTGTCTTTTTCTTTCATAGCCCTTACGGCCTTGCTAATGAAATGATCACTTGCACAACTCTTTGGTATGTGCTCCGCCACTCTACTGTAGACTTCAAGGGGGCAAGACCCATGTCCCTCTTGTTTCCTGCTCTATTCCCAGTACCTAAACACATAGTAGGTACTCAAAGACTATTTGTTAAATTTTATTGAATGAACTTGTAAGATAGCTGACCAAGCTTTTCAGTTCAGGCTTGTGGCCATAGATGTAAGCAAAAGATGAACTTGCCCATATGGTATTAACCTACGACCTTGGCTTCATAGTTATTATGCTCACAAATCAGCTGAGCTCACCCCACTCAGCTGAGGGCCTCCTGAGATTGCTCCTTCTAGGCCATCTTGATGTCATCAGGGACACTTCTGATAATAAAATCTCTCTCTTTAAAAAATTGGTTTATGGATGAAAAAGTCCCAAGTATATAGGATGCTGAGTTTAGCAGAATTTGTATGTAAATTGGTATTTGGCTGGTGATCAATCTTGTGCTAAAAATGGAAAATCAATAAAAAAAACAGAATCTAAGGGGAAAAATAAGTTGTAGACATTTTTGGTCCAATGAGTTTCCAAGTCTGAGGACACTGCTTCCGAGACCAAGGTTACTGTCTGTTTTAGAGGAGTGTGCAAGAAAACCAGAAGGCCATCTTGCGTGTGCAGAAACAGTGGGCGCTCCCGCTGGGGGA
The DNA here is from genome assembly GCA_007922815.1 of Macrotus californicus. Taxonomy (NCBI): domain Eukaryota; kingdom Metazoa; phylum Chordata; class Mammalia; order Chiroptera; family Phyllostomidae; genus Macrotus; species Macrotus californicus. The sequence goes on along the minus strand of VMDR010001335.1, from coordinate 10,251 downwards.
AAAGTCCCGAAGGCAGTGCTTTCCGTCGCACTTCTGGGAAAGGTCTTTGCAGTGGCTCCTTGGGACCCAGGAAGGAGTCACCATACATGAGCAGCAGTGCCAGCATCTCTCGAGCTACAGAGTTCACCGAACTACTGAAGGAACAAGAGCCAACCTCATGTGCCAGGCAGTGATGGCAGAAACAGCAGCCAGCTTGAGGACATCAAAGTAACACAGAAAAGGAATAAAATGAGCAAAAAAGCACTTCATCTCAGTGCTTTCCACTAGATACCAAAATGGGCTGGCACAATAGAAAGAAATGGATTGCATGGGGGAAGGGTACATGTTGCTGAGTAGCACCGGTTCAAACCACTTCTGGTTGAAGTAAGGCGGGGAAGTCTTAGGGATGGTGAAGCATTTGTTGAGAAGCTAGTGGACCCAGACCATTTATGCAGATACCTAGTTAAGTTTGTTATCCAGAGATGTGGGAAGTCTCATCAGAAAGAAAGGAAACAGCTGTTATGGATTGAGTTGTGTCCCCCCCACCTGAGTACCACAGAATATGACTTTTTTTGGGAACATGGTCATTGCAGATGTAATTAGTTAAGAAGAGGTCATAGTGGAGGAGGGTGGGCCCCTCATGCAATATCACTTGTGTCCTTATGAGAAGAAGACATTTGGACACAAACAGACACACGCAGGAGGAAGACAACCTGAAGACACACAGGGAGAAAATGGCCATCTATAAACCAAGGAGAGAGGCTTGGAACAGATCTTTCCTTCACAACCTTCAGAAGGAACCAACACAGCCGATTTTGCGTCCACAGGTCTAGCCTCTAGAGCTGCGAGACAATAAATATCTGTTGTTGAAAGCACCCTGCTTGTGGTCCTTTGTTACAGCATCCTCAGGCAACTAACATGGAGCATTGTGCAATGGCTGAGCACGTGGATCTCAGAGGCATGCATAGATCCTGGATCCACCCTTTACTAGCTATCTGACTTTAGTCAAGTCATTTGAAAACTCTTTAAAATTCACAACTTCCTTTTCTCTCAAATGTAGATAATCAGGAGTGATATTCAAAATCTTTAACAGCCCATTAGGTACGCTACAGAGGCTGCTGAACACACCTGTGGCCACGGGAGAGTGACTCTAGCTCATTCATTCTAAAGATTCATTCTAGTCTTGGGAAGCTGGACAGGCACCAAGCATGTACCTGCTGAGATGACAGCAACACATGTGCCAGGGTTCTCTCTACTCCACTGAGGTCTGGTCAACTCAGGCCAGGGACGGGACCACTCTGCAGGAACCCTGGCTAATGGATTCCTTCAGAGCTCCCAGGCTAATGGAGGTTCCCTGGTAGTGCGTACCTGGGTCTCTCCAGGGCTGGGGCATTCAGTGGGAAAAGAGGTGAGAGGTAAGGGGCTCATTCAAGGGATACAGAGAAGGTGTTACTTACCAACCTATATGGAAGTATTTTAATATTTCAACAACCTGTTGGGTCTTCCTGACTTTTACTTGCTGAATATCAGGGCTGTGATAACTACAGTAATTAAACAGTTTTGTGAAGATTAGATGAGACATGTTAACTGCTTAGCAGAGTGCCTGGCATATGGTAAGGGCTCAATAAATACTAGTTTACATTATTATTGAGAAGTGTGGTACTTAAGTGGAGCTAAATTTATGAAGCATTAAATAAGCACATACTATGTGCCAGGCAGTAGGAATACAGAGATGAATATGGCATGGTCCCTGCTCTCAAGGAGTTTATTTCTAGCAGAGCTGAGAGCCCCTTCTCTACTTCCCTGCTTTTCATAATGAAGGGAGATAAGGGCCTTCCAGCACCTGTCCTTGTTGGCTCCACCTTTCTATCCACACTGGTGCCTTCATGCATTCCTCATTTGGGTGTTTCTTTAGGGACTTGCCTATGTTATGGTTTGGCTTAAGTGATCTCTGAGCTAATAGGTTCAAAACAAACAAACAAACAAACAAACAAACAAAGTGAACAAACACTTGTATTGAGGCCTGAATTCAATTGATTTTATTTCTATTAAGATAAAAAAATGTCAGGCTTGGTTAATCCCTGCCTAGTATTTTTTTTGCAAAGAAGGCACCAAAGGATAATTTGCAGTCAAAATCAGAATTGCTGCTACGGTCACTTGTTTCCAAAGACGGTGACCATCCAATTCTCTCCATGCACGCATGAGGCACCACTGCAACCCCATCTAGGAGTGGAGCCTAGGTATCAACCTTCTTGAATCTGGGCTGTCTTGTGAGGAACTTTGACCGAAAGGATATGGCGGAAGTGATTCCATGCTGATTCCAGAACTAGCCTTTAAGAGGACTGGCAACTTCTACTTTGCTATGGCCTGAATGTTTCTGTCTCCTAAGAATTCATATGTCTAAATTCCAACCCCAAGGTGATGGTATTGGGAGATGGGGCCTTTGGGAGGTGATCAGGTCATGAATGCTTGGCCCTCATGACTCAGATTTGCGTCTTTATCGAAGATACCCCGGAGAGCTCACCTTCCACCACGGCGAGACCACAGTGAAAAGACAGCCATGTGGAAACGGGTTCTCACTGGTTACTGGATCTGCCTGCATCACAGATTGGAGCTTCCCAGTCTCGAGATCTGTTAGAAATAAATTTCTGTTCAGTGCATGGTAGCTTAAAATTTTGTTAGAGCAGCCAGAATGCACTGAGACACACTTCTGCTCTCTTGAAACACTTGCTCTTGGGCAGCTCCTTCTGGGGACCCAGATGCCATGTTGTGGGAAGCCCAATATGGGGAGACGTGATAGGTGCTCTACCTGACAGCCAGCATCGACCACTAGCCATGTGAGCGAGCCAACTGGGACACCCAGCCCAGCCAAGTCTTCAGAGGACCACAGCCCCAGCCTCCATTGGACTTCCCCCAGCTGAGCCTAGTCAACCCACAAAGCCGCAAGAGACTATGATAGATTAATATTCAAGCTACTGCTTTTGGGTGGTTTATTGAACAGCAGTAGATAACCAGAATTCTGTTCTTACGAATCTCAAATATTGGCAACCTGTAAGCACTGTGAAAGAGCCAGGGCACGGGGAATCTGAAGTCTGGGCTCCCACCACAGCTCTGCCCCAACAAGATCTGGGACTTCTATCACACTTTGCCTCTGTTTCTTCTCTCGTATAAAATAAGGGTCTAGACTGCTAAGATGCCTCATACTTCTGATGCTCTACGGCTCTGTAATCTGTCTTGAATGATAGGAACACCACCTCCACTAACCTCTTGTACAGAGTTCCATTCAGATGTAAAATTCTGCTTTAATTTCATACAGTCACAGATCTCCAAGGTCATGTGGCCCAGTCTGCTCATTGTGTAGAGGAGGATAAGTCACAGAGAGGTGATGGCGTCCCAGCTTCCACACTCACTGCTTCAGTCCATGCTCCCTTCTAAAGTTTTTGTCCGGTTTCTCCTTCCTTCACTTTGCAAAGGGGTCATGGCTCCCTGGTTTTCACATGCTCTGGGACTGGATGTGTAACCTTGCCCACATACACTTTCTGTGCCTTTGTGGTCTTCGATCCTGCCTTGTCCCAGCTTTCCACGTGGACCTGGTTTTTCATTTTTTGTGTTTTTGTTTTTCAATGATTTTCTTTTACTTTTTTTTATTATGGTACAATATAGGTAATGTAAAATTTGTCATTTTAATCATTTGTAAGCATACTAACTGTCTCTCGTTTCCACGGCCCATTCGGGTTCTTTCTGCCTGTGTGACACATCATATCTGAAGAGACCAGCTGTGGACCATCTCTCTGTGAATCTGCAGTGCTCAGCTGCTTGAGGCCACTGGACTAAGAGACTCAAGGCCAGAGGAGCAGGTCTAAGCCTGGTTATCCCCACGGCCTAACTTAGCATATATATGCTCAAGAAATGTTTGTTGAGTGAATAAGTGACCTTATGTTAAAAGAGAGCCTCCTAAGACTCTCTTATAATACCTTAACATTACTTTTCCTATCCCATGGGAATAAACAGGGTTAACAAATGGCAACCACTATGTCACATGAGGGCCCCTAAGGGACACATTTGTGCTTCTTTCTCCAAAGGGAAGCTACTTGGGGCAACAGCAGGCACAGGGTAAGTTCATAAATACCCTACGTAACAGCTTCTTTTTAGAATTCATGTTTACTTGCCATGTTGTGTTTCTGTTAGAGAGCAAAGAGAAATTTGCCCTTTGGTGACTGAATGAGATCAAAGCATTATAATCGGTGTCACCAAGGGCTGACAGATTCTGCCCCACGGATGTAATAAAAATGAACAGATCACTGCCATCCTCTGAAACATTGGCTCAGATAAGCCCACAAACCATGGCCATGGGCTGTAACTAAATACCTCTTTGTCTGCCCCCAGCCCAGGTGAGCCACAGCAGCTTGGGGCAGCCACAACACTCTGGACATGGAAGGGCATCACTGCTTTGGCGGAAAGCACGAATATTTATCTTTCATGGGGATGAGGGACAGCAAAACCCTTTGGCCTGGCTTTGTCTCTGCTTTCTGAATCTCCTGTCTCCCTGCAATTCCCCATTGCAGAGTGAAGCCTGGCCCAGAGAGGCTACCCCCAAACCGAGGCTGCAGCCAACTGGGAGACGCACATCCTTAGATAAACACCATGACCTGGTTTGAAGGGGGGAAGATAAAAATCAGCATCCACAGTGTTGTGAAGGACAGCCTAATGGACAATAAATATTTTACCAGCTCTGGCCATTTATATGAAATGCCACCTTTTCACCCTCTCTAGCAAATTGTTTTCTTTGTTTTTTTTCCGCTTCCTAAGCCCATTATTCTTTCATAGTACTGGGGGAAAAAACAGCATTTCTGTCACTTCCCTAGCCAACGCTGTGTAACAGCAGGTCCTAGTTAATGTTAATCTTCTTTTTTCTCCCCTGATCATCTCTGCTGGATAAAAATTGTCCCCCCACCCTAAGACAAAAGTCAGACAGGAGGACAATGCAGGTGATTCTACTTTCGAGAGTCATCAGACTTTTCTTTTTAAAATTAGTCCTTCCAGAGCAACAGGGTCAGTTCTTCTCTTGGCTGGAAGTGGAGGCCAGTGGCCCCCAAGTCAGCTGCTTCTATTTTGAGCTCCCCAAGTCCAGAGAGTGGTAACCTCGCCCCCCCCCCCCCCCAGGGCCACACAGGCTGCCTGCCTGCCACTCCTGCCTGCAGCCTCTCTGCATCTACATTTCCATAAATTTACATCAAATTTGTGCTGAATCATATACCACCCCCACGCAGAAGAAATGAAATTCATTATCAATAAGTGCAACAAATTTGAATAATCTGAGAGGCCAGTGACTTTTCCTGTCTCTTTTCCATTTAATTCCTTCCTTGGATCACTGCTCACCCCATTCCCCCCATGAGTCCAACAAGTCTTTCTCCCCACCCCCTACTCTGCCCCAGGTTTTCCACTTTTCTCCCCTGGTTCCTGATTTTCTGGCCTCTCAGCAGGAGCCCAGTGCTCCACATCTCCCCCTGTCTCTCCTTCCCTATCTCACCTCTTCCAGCAGAGCACCCTTTCCTGCTGACATCTCCGTGCCCCTCCTGGAACTCTTCCATTGGCAGAAGGAGCTGCCCCTCTGCTTCCACTAGTCCCCACCTCCTGCCTCACGATGCCCCAGCCAATCAAGCCCACCCCTGCCCCCTCCCCTCACCCCTATGACAATTGCCAGGTCCCCAGCCTGCCAGCCCATCATCAGCCCCACTCAGTCAATTTGAGCACCTCCTGGTGGTTCAGCAGGGAGTGGAACTTACTTCCACCCCCTGCTGCCCCGCTGATTGGCAGCCAGTGGGGCTGGGGGGAGCAGCCAGCAACTGATTGTTTGCTCCTGGGCAGGGAAGGCTTTGTGGGGGCAGACTGAAGACCCAGGGGCTCAGGGGGCTATGACACAGAGGATCCTCTGAGTCAGGAACCTGGCCAGAATCCTGTCTGGCTGCCAGCCCTGGTAGAAAAATGGATGAGCCCCTTTTGCAGAATATCCCCAGGTAGGGGGAAGAGTGGAGGTTTATCTTCTACAGAATTGAGGCCAGTGGTCCCAGGGAACCTCAGGTCTCAGGGCTCTGCAGGAAGCCTGACTGCAGTGCACACTGGGACAGGCAGTGCCCTGCCCCTGGATGAAATCAAGGACAAAGGAAAGCATTTAGCAACCAGTCCATGGGGGCTCCTGGCAGGGCCTGTCAAAATGGCCTTCCTTTGACAAGAGGAAGAATTGGAGCCTTGGCTTCCATAGAGTTAACTGAAATATCTATATTTTATAAAATATCTATATACCTTATCTATATCTGTGCCTATCAGCCACTATAAAACACAGTCACTATGAATCATCTCCTTCCCAGGCGCATCAGACTGGGTTTCTTAATTCAGGCAGGAGAAAAGGGACTCGGGAAAGGAGTGGCTGTGAATATTGCCCAGCCGCACAGTTCAAAGAAAAACGGAGCCAAAATCTCTCCTGGAGACTTGCTTCATTTCCTTCAGTGAGAACTCTGACATTTTGCTCAGGCAGCCGGAATTTGGACAGAAAAGACTATCTGGAGAAGTTGTATCAAAAGCTTTAGGGACCCCTTCCTCCCGCCCCCCCCTACCCCGCTCCCTGGGTGGGGGTCTCTGGAGCTGTTGGGGGTCTCTGGAGCTGTCGGGACTTGGCCAGAGTCCTCCTGCATGTCTGCAGAGAGCCTGTAACGAGAGGCTCGGGTTTCTAACAATAAGTTCATGTTGTTCTTTCCGAATCCCTCCAGAGATTTTTTTTTTTTTAATTTTGTTTCCTTTGTTTTCATCAGTATCTGTTGGTTCAATTTCTTAGATCAAGCTATTTTGGAGTTTCCACATCTAAAACTCTCCAACTTTTGAAAGTGAAAAGCATCACTCAAAAGCATCTAAGCGCTTTCTTCTAACACGATAGGTGCATATAAATAAATAAATAGAACTGGCCCCGCAGCTACAATATATATGGAAAAACCGGGTCCCTGGAGGTTTTTCAGAGTGCTAAGGGGACATGAAAACAGAGGCCAAAAAATAAGTGAACAAGCAAAACAGAAAGACTCATAGACAAGGAGAGTGGATTGGTGGTTTCCAGAAGGGCGGTGTTTGAAGGACTGGGTGAGAAAGGTGAAGGAACTAAGGAGTACCAATTGGTGGTTACAGAATTGTCACGGGAAGTAAAGTACACCATAGGGAGTATATGAATAACATTGTAATAACTGTGAATGGGACAGGAGGGTACTGGAAACACCAGGGGGAACGTTTGGTAAGTACATGATTATCTAACCACTATGCTGTACACCTGAAAATAATACAAAATAATGTTGAATGTAAACTGTAATTGACAAATAAAATAAAAATAAAAAATAAAACCCCCTCATGTGGGCTTTCAAAATATGTAATTAGTATTAACAGCATTTATTTTTTACATTTACAAAAGGGTAGAAAAGATAGAATATCACACTATAGTAAAAATCAGCATCCCCCCAAATAAATGCATAGAAAAAAAGAGACATAAACTAAACTTATTTATAGCAAATTTTCCTAGATCATACGAGATTTTACCATCCTCTTTCTCCAGCAAAGCAAATAAACCTCCATTTAACTTAAAAAGAAAGTAGAAGCTAAAGCCGTGTGTTAATGCTTAGTTCGAGGTGGGAAATGCAAGTCAAGGGCCCCTGGTTTTAAACGGGTTCTCTGGAAATGGACCGTCAGAGGAAGCATCTAATGTACTGCTTTCATCAGAAGTTAGGAGAGCTGGTCAGCAGTTTCATTATTTTTTTATTTTTATTTTTTTTTTTGAAAAATGTTAACCAGCAATATCACTAGCTGTGTTTTTGTTAGCCTGGGCTGCTGTGGATGAGGTATCTGGAGGCCTTCTTCTAGAGGTGCCTAAAAGCTTAAATGGTATTTAATTATTATTATTACTCACTGTCAGGCTCCATAAATGAAAAGAGATGAAAAAGATCGCTCGCAGCAACACTGCCTTGGTTTGTGATTTCATCACATCTCACGAGCAAAGCAGGTTCGAGCTGGCAGGTGGGGCATGAAACCTCTAAGGAAAACCCAGCAACTGGAGATGTTTCAACTGAGTGGGAAGCTTCTCCACATGCTGGGGAGGGAAGAGGCCTGCCACGCTTTGATTTGCCTCCCCAATTTTATTCTAAAGTATCCTAAATTCTGGCTAACTTACTTCAGGGAAGGAAAGCAGATAGGAGAAATGGTGTCACACAGAGTTATCTTAAAGGGACATGGTCTCTAATGCAAGATTCCTTGGCTCCCAACAGTTTGCTGACGGCCTGTCCTGCTGCCTGAAACGCATGTCAGTGAGTGTTCCCAAGGAGCAGCAGTACCGAAAGCCTTCGCTAAACATGGTAACGGGAAGGGGCAGGATGCTTTCCCACCTGAATGCCAGCCGAGAGCAGGGCACAGACCAGGAGGCAGCGGAAGGCAGATGGGCCAAGTTATGTCCACTGTTCCTACAGTCTATTTCATCGACAGGTCAGAATGAAACCAGATGGTTTGCCAGAGGGCAATATATTGGCAGGCAGTACCTGCTTCTTAGCATGAGACGTCAGGCTGTTAGGAACAAGAGCTCGGCACTGAGTTAACCCTAGACGTTCAGCTCAGGGATGACCTTCCTTCTACCTCCTCGAATTAAAAGAATAGATGAGGTGGCCCAGCATGGTGAGAAGGCCGGAAGCCTTCACTGCATTCTAGCCCCTTCTTTTTCTCTTTTTATTCCCTAGAGCAAAACCTCAACAGTAAGGCTTGCAAGCCCTCGTGTCCCAGGACAGGGACTGTGGTCGGCAATGTTATTGAACCGGGATGAATATAGGGTTTGTATACAACAGGCTTGGAATAAATGTGCTGACTAGCAGTCTCACAGTCCCTGGCCTGCCAGAATCTGTTGTAGAATCATAGGACCAGTCTTCAGAGGAGGACCCAAAAGGTCATGATGCCAGGGGCTATAGCTTTTTAAGGGCTGTCAGGGAGAGTTCAGGCCATCCAGGCTCTTCGTCACTACTGCCGCCAATAGCAAGCCCTCCCAAACATTAGTGGCCTAAAGCCACTACCGTTAATGTAGCACGTGATCTGTGGGGCAGCAAATGGGGCAGAGCTCAGTGGGGTAGTTCTTCTGTGGTGTCGGCTGTGGCAGCTGGGGGTCAGTGGCCTCACTCACACATGGTGCAGCTGAGTGGTTGTTGGCCATGAATCCCTCATTGTCCAGCAAGCTTTTCTGGGCTTGTTCCTCTGGTGGGGATCACGGGTTCCCGTGACAAGCAGGAAGAAGCCTGACTGCACAAGTGCTTCACAGGCTTCTTCGAGGAACACGTTTGCAAACATTGCACCAGCCAAAGAGAGTCACGAGGCTGAGCCAAGGGTCAAAGGTACAGGCAATGGCTGGGACACAGGCAGGAAATTATTCACACCATTTTGCAAACAATCTACCACGTCAACAAAACATGACCAACAACAGAATCCAATCTTTCCAACTCCCAGGGGTGCTAATTCTTCCACAGATCTTCGGGATGCTGAAGAGGGCCTCTTGGAGCCAGGCGCCTGAGTTGAGTCTCTGTTTCCCCATCTGACACATGGGGATGACATCCACCTCACAGGGTTGATCCAGGACCAAAACAGCCTAGGAATAACAAGTAAACATTGGCTGGGATGCGTTACACCTGAACATGGGTTCACAACTCCTCAACTGCCCTGCTCATCTGCACAGGCGAATGCTTCTGCAGCCCAGAAAGCTCACGGTTGGTGGTGGTCCACGGGAGGGTTTTAGGTGGCACAGGGAAAGCGCCTTGAATGACATCAACTTCTGAGACTCACCTGCCCCTTGTCATTCTCTTTCAGTCCTTCCTTTTAGAAGTCTCAGTTCCATGCTGATGACGTGTCTTTTAACACCTCTCCTGCCACATGTTAAGCATCACACTCAGCTGTTGGACCTGTTTAGAATTCAATATTTTATTTTTAATTTTTTTCCATTCTTTTTGTTTTTGACAGCTGATAATTTAAGAAATAAATATACATAAACCTTAGCAGCTGGGAAAACAATGTTAAATGTCTAACAGGTGGCTCATTTATTCATTCAGGTGTTCAACAAATCTTTGCAGATCACCTACCACGTGTCAGGCCCCCTACCTATGTTCCATCAGAGAACAAAGCAAAGCTCCTGCCCTGGTGGGGCTTCCAATCTCCTGGCCCGAGACCTGATGGTGGTCAGGAACGGGCTGGATTTGGGGATATGTGCTTCTT